>JAOEHY010031666.1:0-18922 GCA_025447955.1 Psilopsiagon aurifrons | reverse complement strand
CCCAAAACAGTGCAAGAGGTGGCCCTGAGACCCTGGATTTGTGCCCCTATCCTGCCTTTCCCTGCCCATTGGGACAGCCCCGGTGGGTTCCCCGTCTCCATATGGCTGTGGATGCCTGTAGATGCATTTGAAACCCTCAGATGGGGAATAAATAGAAGCAGGCCCGCTGCCTTTTGTTGTGATTGATTCCATTTGTTCTGCATAAGCAGTTCCTTTCCCTTGCCAAGGCTCAGCTCCTGGGGAAGAAAGATGCTGTGAGCAAAAGGAGCCCTGATGAGCTATAGTGTGGGGAAACTGAGGCACCCGGTGGCACCAGCCACTGGTTCTAATGGAGGTGAAGCCACCAAGGGGCTGGGCCAGCAGTGTCACCCCATGGGTGAGTGGTGCTGCCCTGCGCACAATGGAAAATGACTTTATACACGAGCTTGGATGCAAATGAACGTGGGAGTGGGAATCCTGTTGTGAACAACAGCCTCGGGCGAGTCTGGTGCCTCCCTGCCTCAGTTTCCCCAGGCTGCAGAGGCTGTTTATCCATCGGGAGCTGGGGAACCAGCTCGTTTGGCAGCGGGAGGATCCCAGTGGATGAAAGGCATCGCTGGATGCTGGTCCATGGGCTCCCTGCGGGGCAGCACAGCAGCAGTGGGGGCTGGATGGACCCCATATGCAACCCCTTTGCCTGGGGACCCCCATCCCTGCTGGGAGGAAAGATAGATGTGCATGGGGTGGGGGGGTACAACGGTGCTGCTGTGCCCTGTGGGTGAGTCAGAGCAGCCCAAAGCTGCCTCCTCGCCACCACCGCGTCCCCGCTCTGCTCCTCTCCTCCTCCTGATGTGGCTCATTATCTCCTGAGTCATCGCTCCCACCTCCGCCGCAGCCACAGTCGGGTGCAAGGACGGGTGGATGGGGGCTGCCACGGAGCCGGGGGGTGCTGGGGGGCTCCTGCCTGCCCCCTCCTGGTCCTCAGGAGCAGCCCCGGCGGTGGGAAGCGCTGCGGAGCATCCTCCCAACGCGCGCTGCTGCTGGGAGCCACAGGCGGGATCGCGCTGCTCCTGCAGGGATGCTCCTACGGTGGGAATCAGGCTCCGGTGTGCAAGCGCGCTTCCGAGCCCCCCACAGGGCAAACCCCGCCGACAGAGCTGTGATGCTCCATGAGCCGGTCAGGATCTGGGTGCTGGAGTCACCGAGAACACGTCGGTGTGGGGCAGAGCATGGGTTTGGCGTGTGCGGGCTGCAGAGGTCCGGGGTATGGCTGCTTATCCCGGGGGATGATGCAGAACTTATCCTCTGAAGGTGCTGGGATGAAGCAGAGTCAGGGCTGCTCCCGCTGCGGTGCTGCACTGGGGGATGCAGCTCTGAGCCGAGAATATGCCTCTGTCTGCCTGTGCCCTTTGGTAGCCTCTTCCCAGGCTGAATTCCAATTTGCCACTAACAATTTGTGCCTTATTAATCCTAATTTGAGCTCTCCTGGTTTCCTCTCCCATCCATTGCTCCTTGCTCTGCCTTTCCCAGCAGATGGATGCTCCCGGGATACTGCAGCTCCTCATCTACACTCGGCTTTATGGGGACAGCAGTTCCAGTGCTTGCAGAAGATGTTTGCTCCCAGCTCATGGAATACCACCATAGCTTCCCACTCACCAGCACCGGGATGAGCTGCGGCTGCTCGGAGCCATTGCATGGACCAGTCTGGGATTCTGTGGTGCTAAGGACACTGCAAGGGGGAGGATGCTACAAAGAAAGAACCAGGAGCTGCGTGGGGGATGCTGAGTTAAGGAAGCAAGTGGCTACGTGATGAGGGCCAGACACATAGAATCATGGATTCATGGAATGGTTTGGGTTGGAAGAGACCTTAAAGCTCATCCTTAAAGCCACGGGCAGGGACACCTTCCACTAGAGCAGGTTGCTCCAAGCTCTGTCCAACCTGGCCTTGAGCACTGCCAGGGATGGACATGGAGCAGTCTCAACCTCTCCATGGCCTCCTGCTTGCAATTCCCACCGGATGCCTCCATTTCACCCCTACGGGGTCAGCCCTGCCCTTGACCGCTGCAGCTCAGGTCCCGCCACAGCCTCCGGTCGTGCTGGCAACCACAGAGAAAGCTCTTGCATCCCGCCGGGAAGCACGGGTGCTCTGAACAAGCTTCCCCTTGTGCGGGCAGCCCTGGCCCGCGGCGGGGAGCAGGGAACAAGGGTGTCTGTGTGCGCCCAGTGCTCGCTGGCCCTGCTCCCAGCGGCTTTCCGGTGATGCAGGAGGCAGCCGGGGCTTGTTGAGCCCTCTGCTTCTCCTCTGTTGTCAGCAGCCCTTGGGGTGTTAATGTGGGTCCTGACATTGGGGCTCATTAGAACCCGGCCCAGCGGTGCCAAAGGGATGCTCTCGGCGGCTCCGTGCCTCTCCCTGCTTCTGATGGGCAGAGCCCCTCATCCCATTGCTGGGGGAGCAGGGGCAATGTGGGGTGATGGGGATCCCCCTTGCTGTAGCAGGCAGTGATGCTGTGCAGGTGCTGGGGTACCCACTACAGGGCTCAAGGGCTTTTGAGGGTCTTCAGCTTGATCTTATGTCACATGAGCTGATGCTGTTCTGCTCATAGAGTCATGGAGTTATGAAATGGTTTGGGTTGGAAGGGACCTTCAAAGCTCATCCAGTTCCATGGCAGGGACATCGTCCACTAAAGCAAGCTGCTCCAACCTGCTTCCCCTCTCCTGGCTGGAGAAACTGAGGCAGGAGCCCCGTCCAACTGCCTGCTCCTGCCAGGCAGGCAGGAGCCATCCCTCCCTGGCCAAAGCTACCCCAAGGAGCCATAGGGAATAGTCCCATGCCAGGAGCTGTGTCCACCCCATGGATGATTCTTCTATGGTGTTGGCTTTTGGGTTTGCTTTCCATGGCCATGAGCTGCACCTGAGCTGCTCATCCTGACTGCTCTCCTGCTTCTCCGCTGCAAGCCCTCCCCTGAAACACCATCACCCTGAGCCCTGCTCCCGCTTCCAACATCCCTGTGTGGCTCAGGCTGCTCCGTAGGGATGGGGACAGGGAATGGTGAGGAACATCCCTGCTCCTGGCTGGCTGCAGCACAGCATATGTGCTGGGATCTGCTCCCTGCCTGCTGTTTATCCGCTTCCTTCGAGTTAACTTATGTTTCCATCGCTGCCCATCTGTCTCCTTCTCCTCCTCTCTTCCCGCTCATCCCTGCCTGCTTCAGGCACCGTGTGGGTCCCCATCAGCTCCCGGTGACCCGTGGTGGGACTCTCACCTTTTCCTGGGATGATCCCAGGTTGGATGCATTGAGCTGTGTTAATTCCCTCTGTCCCCCATTAATTCCAGTAGCAGATTTTGGCCGGAGGTTTCCCCCTTTCCCATTAAACTGCAGCTGCATTGGTGCTTGCAGCCCCTTTGGAGCCTTCGATTCCCTCCCATCCTCCTCTTGCTCAGCTCCCAGCGTTCTGCTCTCCATACACCAGTGTTTTCCAGAGGGAATCCTGGCCCTGCTCCCACCCGGATCCCAGTTATTAGGGATACCCGGGAAGCACAAAGGCATCAAGAGCCAACTTGCACCTGCTTTTCTTGCTGCTCCAGAGCCCCTGTGGTTGCTGCCTCCCACTTCTCCATCCTTTATTTATAGCCCGTCTTGCTCTCGTTGCATCCCATATTCCCGTTCCTCTTCCCAGCACAGCTGAGCTGCTGAGCCCGGCACACCAGGGAGAGGCTTCTCCCTCAGCTCAGCCATGGCAAAGGGAATGGAAGAGAAACCACGTCCCCATGGGAGCTCCATCACCCTCAGTGCATGGCTGGAGGGGGAAGTTGTGCCATGACCCACATCTGGGATCTCATGTTGGCACAACAGGGGCAAACTGGTGCTGCTCGTGGTCCTCAGTGCCTGGAAGTGATGGGGAAGGTGTTTGTCCACTGTGTATGTCCCTGTGCCCACAGCCACCATTGGAAGTGCAGAGAGGAGCACGAGGAACATGGCATCAGTGCCCATGCCATGGGAAGCTTGGGAATTAACTGGATCCTGGTGCACCGGTGTTGTCCCATGTGGGGCAACTGTGACATCCCACATGGACGCCACCAAAGGCTGCTTCGAGGCACTGAAATCCCATCTCCATTCTGCACATCAACATAGGATTCATGGCATAGAATCCTAGGATTCCACAGCTGCCCTCTCCTATGGAGGGAGGTGCTGAGGGGACATGGGAGAGGGGAAGGGAGGCGAGGGGGACGTGCACTGAAATAACAGCCAAAAATAAGGGGGGAAACATGAAATCACAAGGAGAGAGGCTTCACCATCTGCAGCGTGGGAGCCCGAGCGGGAGCCACCCGCCAGCCCTGTGACTCAGCACTGGGAATGGAGGGATGCTCTGGGATCCAGGACATGCCCTGGGTGGGAAAACCAATGGAGAAACCCTTGGTCGTCCCACCCAGGCAGGAGCCCATCGTGGCTGGGCTTCCCTTCACACCTCCTTGGGAGGGAGGATGAACCAGGTAGAAGTGGATGGAGATGTCTTTTCTCCACAGTGTTTCCATGGCACCCAGAGAGGATGTGCTTCTCCATGGACGTGATGCTGGATGGATGCTGGAGAGGGACTCTTCATCTGGGCCCGTAGGGACAGGACAAGGGGTGATGGATTCAAACAGGGCAAGTTCAGGTTGGATATAAGGAAGAAGCTCTTTCTGGTGAGGGTGCTGAGGCACTGGCACAGGGTGCCCAGAGAAGCTGTGGCTGCCCCATCCCTGGCAGTGTTCAAGGCCAGGTTGGACACAGCAAGCTGCTATAGCGGAAGGTGTTCCCGCTCATGGAACTGAGTGAGCTTTCAGGTCCTTTCCAACTCAGACCAGTGTGGGATTCTATGATTCCATGGTGCTGTGTGGGGTCCAGCAGTGTGGCAAGGGATGCCCAGGGAACACCAACCCAGGGTACCACAGTGAGAGGGAGCTCCTCAGAGGATGCTGCCTATATTTGACATCCCCATATGGACATGACTTGCCATGATCTGAAATCACCATATGTCATCCCTGAGGTGTCCCCTCCAGGATGCCACCCTGGGTCCCATCCTGCTGGATGAGGTGGCCATAGGGTGCTGTATCCCTGGCTTTACTCCGTGCTGGAGATGGAGACAAAAGCAGGATTACTCACTGCCGGGGAGGAGCAGCTCAGAGCATTACTCAGCCCCTGCAGCAAATGGGTCTATTCTGTGTGCAGCAACCTGGGGCCCAGGAAGAAGGAGGAGGAGGAGGAGGAGGAGGAGGAAGGCGGGGAGGATGAGGGGACTCATTCTTCCCCTCTCCTCCCCACTGCATCACTGCCCCTCTGGGGGGATGCTGCTACCTCTTCTTCTCCCAGTGCATCTTCACTGGGGCTCATTGGAGGGCATTAATCCATGGAGGAGATGCAGCAATGTGGAGGTTCATGTGGGTCATGGACCACTGCTTAGGGCTCAACTGGAGCTATGGGTTTTGCTGGTGGATATGGGTGCAGGTGGTGGTGTGGGGTTTTCCAGTGGGCCAGGGGCTTATATATACCCCCTTCCCTAAGCTTATGCCTTGCTTTGATGTCTTTAAAGGAGCTCTCGGAGAGGCTGATGCTGGGATGCATGGAGGCATCAAGGGAAAGGAGCTGGAGAGGGCTGAGGGATGAGCCACCATTGGATTTGCAGCCATGGATGCTGCTTCTTAATGGAGGTTGTGGATTTAAGTGGGGAAGGGGAATACCAGTACCCTCTATTGGGACCCACGGATGAAGGGGGACAGCACCCCCGAAGGAGGGAATTGGGATGCAGGAGTGACAACAGCCCTGATGGGGTACACCTGGAGCCTCCCAAATCCATAGGGGATGCAGCTGTGAGGCATGAAGCTTTAAATAAGGGGGTGGCACCCATCCTGGTGCTTTGTGTGTTCTGCCTGGCTTGGTGACCCTCAGCATCTCCTGACCAGGTACCAGTGGATAGGTTTGCATTGTATTGTATTCCCTGTGTTTACAGGGTGCTGGTTCCAAAAGGTGTTCCCTCACTTGGGAAACAGGCTTTGGATGTGCTTTGGGAAGGGAGGGTTGGAAGAGCAGGTCCTTCTCCAGCAGCATTCAGCTTTCTGTGGTGTCTGAGGTGGGGTGAAGTGATTTGAGGTTGGGGAATCTTCCTTGAGGTCCTGGGGATGGGGCTCTGAGCATGGAATGAATGTTCTGGTCTGTGAGGGGAGTCCTGTTTGTTCATGGCTTTGGTTATTGAACACGGAGTCATGGAATGGCTTGGGTAAGAAGGGACTGTAAAGCTCATCCAGTTCCAGCCCATCTTCTATGGAAGCATTCCTGTTTGGGGAATGCTTCACAGGAGTAGCGCCACGAGGGGGTCAGAGCAGCAGGACACCAGTGGATACATGTGACCCCTGGGATATTTCCCTTCCCATTCCCTGGCTGTTACAAGCCAGGTTGGAAGGAGCTTGGAACAACCTGGTCTAGTGGAAGGTGTTCCTCCAGTGACATAGAGTCCTGTGATTCCTGTGCTTGTGGGCTGCCCCAGCCACGGCAGGGTGTGATGCTGCTTGAGGTCTCCATCACTCTGGCCATTGAAGGCGGGATGAGGTGCTGGTTTCCATGACTTGGGAGCATGTCCCTTCCTATCCAAGACGCTGCTCTCAGTTTGGCATTCTCTATGAGAACTTGTTGCCCCAAGGATGGTTCCTGGGTGCCTGGCTGAGCTATCCCAAGGGATCGCATTCCTCTTTAATTGAGTCATAAGGCCTTCTCTGATGGTTTTACGTATAAAAATAGATGGGTTTGGCTCTCAGCATCCCCCTGAAGGGAAGCCCAGTGTGATGTGCTGTGGAAGACACCCGCTCAGCTTTGAGCTCTGTCCTCATCCAAGGTTTTGCAGGGGATGCCTGGAAAAAAAGCATGAATCAGCCATTCCCTGAGCACAAAGCGGAGTGAGCTCTTGGTGCGTTCCCCTCGGGGGCTGGCTGGGGTGTGGGATATTCCCCACACACACAGCTTGTAGGGAATCATTCTTTGGATCCCCTCAGGCAACCAGCGGGAGTCTCCGTGTCCTCCAGTTGCGGTGCTTGGGCAAGGAGCAGCATCTTCTGCCTTGTCCTGCTGCTTGGATGGTGAAACGCAGGTAACGGGTGCGGATTTTGGGGGTGGGAACATATGTAGAGCAGGGAGGGGTTGTTCTGCATCCCTGTTCCCCAAAGGATGCTCTGCTGTAGACTGAGGATATAGGGATCATTTCCCTTGCCATGGCTTGTGGGACTGGCTCTGGGGAGAAGAAAGGTGCTGATGGCTCCCATGGGTGTTTTCCTACCTTGGCTTTAGGTTGCATGGCCATGCCTGGTGCTACATCCCTGGCTCTGCAACGCTGATGGGGAGATGTTTCTCTATTCAAATACATTCGCATCCCTGTGCGGCTTCGAGGAGCTGTGCATTGGTTTCCATTACAAACCATCTGCTGTGATTCTTTCCTCCCCTTCTCACTGGTGAGGAGTGGGGCCCGGGTGGCGAGTGGTGACCAGGAGAGCTGCAGCACAGCAGAGGAACAGCATTTATTTGCTGCGACAGCTTTGCAACAGATTCCTTGGCGGTGCCGACTGCAAACTGCAATCCTAAACTGTCGGCCGGCTCCTTCTTCCCAGCCTGGGAGTGTGAGGAAACCAATTTGTTTGGGTTAGAAAACCGTATTAAAAAGCAACACATTTTGTTTTGCAATACACACAGCTCCTCCTGCCAACTCGTATTCTCATTTCTTTAAATGAGTGCAGCTCGAATCCCTTCCAAAGGGATCTCCATCACTTTTTTTGTGGAGGTAATTGGAGGGGAGCTGTCGGTCCCAACATCCAGCTACAGGGGAAAGAAGGATGAAAAGCTTTTGGTGTCTCCAAACCAGGTGCCTGGAGTGGGAATGCCCAACCCTGGTAGTTTGGGATGTCTGGAGCAGCAAAGGAAAGTGGTTTTTCCCTCATTGCATCTGGATGCTTTGATGTCTGCAGCTCTCCAATGTTTTACTGCCTGCTGCTTCTTCCCAGATCCTTGGCTCCGAGTGTCTGGCTTTGAGGAGCATCCTCTGGGTACCACAAGCTGCCTTTGCTCCTGCATGGGGGATTGCAGCCTCCTTTTTCAGTCCCAAATGACAACCAGGACCTCCAGTGATGGGCTTGGAACAACATATGAGGGACCCCTGGGAGCTGCAGGTGGGTTTTGACTCCGTACCTCGGGTCTCCCTTCACTCCTATGAGCATGCACCCATCAAGAGGTGCTGCTGGTGGAATAGAGCAGCTTTTCACCCAGGACTTTGGGAATGATCATATTCCATACTCCATGATACTGGCACAGGCATTGAGGGAAATCCATCCCATCCAGCTCTGCCATGAGACATCCTAAGCAAGGCATCTTGCATTCCCCAGTGCTGGCGGTGAAGAGAAGAGGCTGGCACTTCTTCAGCTCTTCATTTTCTTTATGGAGCTGCCTCTTTGCTTTCCATGTCAATGTGTGCCTGTGTCTCCAAATCTCTGTCTCTGAACTTGCTTTAGTGCCAAACTTGTTTTTCCAAGTCTGTGTCGGTGGTTCCTCAAATACCTGCAGGTTATTTGGGTTGTAAATGGCATTAACTGTTGCTGTATAATTAAGAGGCCCTATTTCATTAGGTGAGTACCACAGAACCTTTAGAATCGGGGCTATTCCTATGTATTTACTCCTCTTGTGTTCTTCTTGGTGACTGCAGTTCCACCTAAACCAGTCTCCTTATGAAACTGTTGGCTCTTAAATAATATCAGGAGCTAAAGCCACCGTGAGGCTCCCTCCCTGTCCCCACACCTCTCCTTTGGGCCGTCCTCTCTGCACTGGTTTTCCCCCCATGAGCTTCTCAAGGCACCTGATAGAGCTGGTGCTTGGCTCCATGGCTTGGTTCCATGAAGCCGGTGCTTGTTCCAGGCTCTAATGTGTCTGCAGCAGCTCAGCTGGGATGAAGGGATGGGTTTACAATGGGGCTGGGCTGGTTTTCTCTCAGCCCATAATCTGAGGACCTTTTGGAGGTGGCTTCTCCCGAAAAAGCCAATTCTGATGTGCCTCCAGCTCTAAGACAATGCTACAAAGCATGCAAAGACAAAGCACTCCTGGGTGATAGATGCATTTCAATATAGGAACAATAGCCATCCTGCCAAGCTAAACATGAGCTGTTCCCAAAGCTGTTGGCATTCTGCTGGGGTAAACAGCCGCTAGCTCTGAGCTGCAGCAAAGGGGTGCCTTGTCTTTGAGCTAGAAGGGAGCTTGGTGCTGGAGCAAATCCCACTTGGAGCATCCAGGTTGCATCATCATCATCACCACCAGTTGCGTCTGTGTTTGCCCTTGGAACCAAGACGACTTTGTGCATGGGGAAATGGAGGTTTCCAAGCACAATGTGGTGAGCACCCTGATTTGCCCCAGCGAGGTCAAATCCTGCCCCGTGGCAGCTTTGCCTGGAGCTGGGCTGCTGAGCAATGTTTAACAGGGAGGTTGTTTCCCAGAGGTGCCTGGAGTTGCCTTCATGGGAGCTGTCAGGATGCTGTCCAGTTGTGCTGGGCTCTCCTGTGCCAGCTTTGTCACAGCTGGGTTTGGAGGAGCTGTTTGAAGGGATGCTGATGGCTCCTTCCTCATTGGGAATCACGGGCTCGCTCCATGAGGAGGCTGCTTCTGTTGTCATTAAGCAAAAGGGTGGTAATGGCTTTAAACGGGAGCAGCCAGGGATTGGTCCCATTGGGTACGGCAGGGCCTGAGCATCCCCAGGGATGCTCCCAGCCTGCAGAAGTGGCATATCCTCCATGGGTCAAGCAGCGTTTTGGGTCACTATTGCGCAGGGTTGGGGCTTCCTCAGCTCATCTTCATAAAAGAAGAGGTTAAAAATACACCTCAATAAATGCCAGATTATCGAGGTGGGATTAATATCAATTTTAAACACCCCCTGCGCATGAATAACGATCCAGCATAGCCCAGCTAATGAGATTGGGGCCTCAGCAATCAAGGCGGAGGATTAGAAATGATGAGAATAAATCCCAAATGATGAGAGACATTGCCCAAGTCTATCCTTGGAAGACCCCACAGCATGGGGCTGGCTGTGGGGGATGCTTCAGGCTCCTTCTGACCTGGCTGAGGGCTTAGACATCAGCTGCTGAAGTGATGGAGCCCCCAACCTTGCGACACCTCACTGGTGCGCTACATGGTCATACCCCTCTTGCCCTGCGGCATCCTGTGTGTTCCCACCTCTATCCCTGCTCCAAGGCTGGATCATGCCACCCTTGGATGTGTTTCCCTGTTTCCCCACAGCCTTTGGGTATCCCCAGCAGTCTTCTCCTGCATCCACCCGTAGTCTCCAGCTGTGCTCTCCCTTCCCATCTCCCAGTTTAATCCCCAGGAGTGTTCTTAATGCCTCTGCATGTCTGTAAGCTCTTCTGTACCCAGAAGCCAAATGCTCCTTGTAGGATTCAGATGTCTCCCCTGTGGATTAGATGGGATGGCTGCAAATTCCTTGTAATTTCCTCATGCAGGATCCATTATCCGGTGCTGGGAGGCACAGGAGGAGGGGGCTCAGGGGCAGCCCCCCCATTTCCCATCTGTATAAGACTGAGTGATCCCTTGTTGGGGCTCTGATGGAATTATTCCCCCCTCTGGCTGTTGAGGTTTGGTTCCTCGCATGGTGCAATGGAGAAGGACGCTTCATCCCTGCTCTGGGGCAGGAGAGGACCACAGCCTCCCCATCCCATGCAGAGCTGATTGCTGCCTGAGGGAGCTCTCCCAGTTCCCAAGTTAGCTTGATCCCTGTTGCCAGCAGTATCCAACTGAGCTGGTGCTTTCAGGTACTTGGAAGCATTTGACTTATCCATATGGCTTTAGGGATGGAGAGCATCAAGTGAAGGCAGCCCTGTGCATCCCACATCCCCCCAGGGATGATGCCACCTTCCCAGGATAGGGAGCCTGGATTTGTCTTTCTGATGCCTCAGTCAATGGCATTGATTGGGTTGGAGAGAAGAATCGATGGCCATTTGTTGGGAGGGCCCAGTGCTGGGTGCAAGAGGAGTTATTGGAGCAGCAGAGCCCATTGCCCAGGGAGGAATGGGCAGATGGGCAGCAGGGAGGGCAAGGGGCTGGCTCCTGCTTCCCAGGCAGCCAGGATGCCCTGTGGCATCCAGACATCTCCAGGCTGACAGGAACAAGGGGGGGTACTCTGTTAAGGGATTGATCCTGAAGTGAGGCGTTTTCCCTCCCTCTTGCTGCTGGAACAGCGTCCCCATCCCTGGGAAGTGATTTTCCCCATGCAGGGCAAAGGCTGGATGCTGGGAGGTGCAAGAGACCCATTGTGCTCCCCAGGGAGCAAGTGATGGGAGATCCTGGCAGAAATCGGGTCTTGGTAGGGGAAAATGGGACAAATTTCCCTTTCAATCCAAGGAAATAGCTCCAAAAAGCCTGGATTTGGGCTGTAGCACTTGTGCACCAGAGCTTTCCCAGCTTTCCCTTGCCCTTCCATCCACAGAGAGCAAACCCACTGCTTCACCCCGCTCTGCCTTTGCACTGCAATGGTCTTTCTGCTCCTCTTCAGCAGGAATTATGAGTCCATGTGGATTCCAAAGAGGTTTCTTGGGAAGCTGTTCCTTGTAGAAGGAAGGAGGGGGCTCATGCCCCAGCTTTGCCCATGGGGATGCTGGAGAAGCACATCCTGCATCCCGGCTGGGCTGTGAGGGATGTCTGCACACAGCCAGGCTTGGGGGCTGGATTTCAGCTCTGGGTGGGAGGAAGGGAAGGGAAAGGAGGATGTAAACTTGGGGAAAAGGTCAGGCGTGCTATAAATAAGTGGCATCCAGGGAAGGAAATGTCAGTGTGTGGCAGGAGCAACACAGCAGTGCCCGAGACAGGGAGGGAATGGTTATCCAGGGGATCAAATCCATGGGAATCAGGGCCAGGGCGCCAGTGGGGGGATTCTCCCTGTGTTCTGAGTGTCACAGCTTGTTATTTGGGATGCTGTTGCAGCAGAGAAGGTTGGGAATGTATGAGCCACAAGCCGCCCAAGCTCTCTGTGTCTGATGGGGGGGAAACTGAGGATCTGCACACCCAGGACCATCCTCAGCCCTGCCAGCAGCAAAGGATGGGCAGATGGGATGCAGGAGCGGGTGAGCATCCCTTGGGTACGGGTTTACTTTTGGGGATGGAGTCAGCACCCATCTTCAGGGCATCCCTTGGGGTTGGGCAGTCCTTCCCAAGGGAGCAAGTCCTGCTCCTCGGGGGGCTGATTGCACATTGTGCCCAGAGCGGTCTGACTGCTGCTTCATCATCCCCTCCGCAGCCCTCTGAATGCAGGGCTGATTGCTGCTGGCAGGGAGGGAGCAGGGGGAAGCTGTCTGGGAGCCAAGCCCAGCTGCAGGGAAGCGACGCCGGAGCCGCTGGGTTGAGTTTGGATGGCGCTGAGGATGAGCCAGCTCCTGTCTCCAGTTGGTGCCAGGCTCCATTGAAGTGATGCTGGGTGACCT
Source organism: Psilopsiagon aurifrons (assembly GCA_025447955.1). Classification (NCBI taxonomy): domain Eukaryota; kingdom Metazoa; phylum Chordata; class Aves; order Psittaciformes; family Psittacidae; genus Psilopsiagon; species Psilopsiagon aurifrons. Next base: position 6,453 of record JAOEHY010031666.1, on the reverse strand, counting down.
GTGGGGCAGGGCCCCGCGTGTCCACAGCGCAGTCCTGGGGTGCTGTCACCTCTCCGTGCGATGTCTTGTGTGTGTGTAAAGGGGTGAGTTGGGGGTCCCCCTGGACCTGCAGGCTGGCGTCATTGCATTCCTGGTTTCTGGCTTGGGATTTCCTCCTTATGGCTGCAGTGGCATCGGGACCTCACCCCTTCGTTCCCTGTGAACTGACCCAGTTTGGGGCTGTTGTTGTGATGCTCCGCGCTTGACGGGAGGGGATACGGGGTGCCGAGCCTCCTGTCCTGGGCTGTGTGTTGGGGGGGGGGCAGCACACACTGTGTCTGCTTGAGCCTTTCATTGTGGCCTCTGGGCTGTGGCCGGAGGGGACCCATGAAGGGCCATGGGCTGTCTCCACTCTTCTGGGCTCGGGGAGGTGAGGATTTGCCCACCCGCTGTGGGGTAGGGAGCAGCATCGGGTGCTGGTCCCCCCAAGATGGGCTTCTCTCTTCTGCACATCCCCCTCTATTTGCTCCCTGCAGCTTGGCTTCCAAAGGCTTTCTGGGAAAGCGATCCCGCAGGGAATGGTCTGCTCATCCCCTGCTGAGCCCCAGTCAGGGATGCAGGGCTGGAGGGAGGAGAAGCACAGCGGCTGGTGCAGCTTGAGCAGGGAGGTGTGAGACTTCATCTGCTGCCCTCTGAACAAAGGCAGCTCTGAGCCTCCTCTGCCTCTTGGCACGCTACAAGAGAGCCCTTCTCTCGGCAGCAAAGGCTCTTTCCAAGCCTCCTTGGCCAGGCTGCAATCTCTTCCATGAGCCTGTCCCCTCCTGCAGCTGGGGCGTTATTTGGGATGCTATTGCCGCAGAGCAGGGCACGTCCTCGGGGGGGGGGACTTTGGGGATGCCAACGCGTTGAGAGGCAGGGTTTGTGCATGGAGTGCCCCGGTGGCAGCCCTGCGGGGCAGGGAGCCGGCTGCAAGCGCTCCTGCCGCCGGTAATTGCGAGCCAGGTTGATGGCACATGCGGCAGGGACGTCAGCAGAGTGTGTCACCACCGATGACACGCTGCTGCATGTGCAGGGGCTGGAAAGGATGCCGGGGCGAGAGGTTGGAGCATCACAGGGGCAGCATCGCCGCCTCAGCCCCGCAGTGAGTCACCTCCCCGGCACGGCACAGCACAGCACACCCGAAGAGGTCCAGCCTGTTCTTCTCTTCCCCTCCGGGAGCTCCGTGCCTCAGTTTCCCCCATGGTGATGGCTGTGAGGATGCCAGCAGTGCAGCTGCACGCTCCGGGCTGTTTGGGGCCGTTTTTAGGGTGATCTAAGACAAAGTGTGGTTACTCACAGCGATGACAAAGTCCCCCAGCCCCCAGGAGCACGTGCTGTGCCTATTCCCAAAGCAGGGAGGTGTGTTCCTGGTGCCAGAGAGCCCCAATGAGTAATGGGGTGGGTGGCAGTGCCGGGGGATGAAGTTGGTGGTGCTGAGCAGAACATACTCCAGCATCATTTTAGGGGTGGGGGGGGGGACACCACGACCAGCCCCAAGGGATGTGCTGCACTGTGGGGCAGTGAGATGGGGGCTACAGCACCTTAGCTCACGTTGGAGGTTGGAGAAGGACCCTTCAGCAGACTGGAGTGATAGGACAAGGGGTGGTGGGTTCAAACTGAAACAGGGGAAGTTCAGGTTGGATATAAAGAAGTTCTCCCCTGTGAGGGTGCTGAGGCACTGGCGCAGGGTGCCCAGAGAAGCTGTGGCTGCCCCATCCCTGGCAGTGCTCAAGGCCAGGTTGGACACAGGGGCTTGGAGCAACCTACTCTAATGGAAGGTGTCCCTGCCCACAGGGGTTGGAACTGGAAGAGCTTTAAAGTCCCTTCATCCTAAACCAGGATGGGATTCTGTGTTAAGGGCAGTGGGTCCCTGCTGGTGTCTTGCTGCCCCCTGCCTGGGGGAGCAAACCCCATCCCACGGTGCCTGATGTGGGTCCGGGGTCTCCCAAACCAGCAGTGTCCCAGCCAAGGTCTCAGGGAGCAGCGAGACTGAGCTTGACAGCAGTGGCTTCCCAGGGATGGTGCTGGGATGAGGATGCCCTGCACTACCGAGAGCTGTGTTTTGGCTGGAGAAGGAGGTGATAAGGATGGGGTATCTCATTACTCTGCTTTGAGGTTGATAAGACAAGACAGACATCACTGCTGCTTGATCCAGAGAGTGCTATGAGTGAGTCTATTAGTGGGCTTGGTGAGTAATCAGCTGTGCTGGAGACCTGCTAACGGCAGGGAGAAGCTGTGAACGTGACTCAACTGACCCCTCGGTGCTGGGGTTTGGTGTGTGTCTGCTCAAATACCACAGGTGGATCATTCCACGACTTGGAATGTGGAGCTGGGAAAGGCCTGGCAGGATGTTCCTCCTTGCTTGCCAGCCCCAGTCACGTGCTGGTGATGAGCCACCGGTGATGGGAGAGGGAATGAGCCTAACCCCAGCTCGGCGTGAGCTGAGCGCTGAGCCCATCTGCCTCTTCCAAAGGGCTCTCTTGGTCTCTCCCATGACAGCCTGGCTGTGTGCAGCGATGCTGCAGGCTGCCTCAGCAATTCCCTTCTCTGCTCCTGCGTTTCCCTGCCCTAAAGCCATATCCCTGGCTGGGCGTTCCGGCCCCCTTCCTGCATGGAGCAAGGAGGAGGTGGCAGCTGGGTGATGTGGGATGCTGTGAGACACCGAGTCCCACTTTTGGGCTGTGGGCCGTTGCCTCCCCACTGCAGGAGGAGATCAGGTGTTGTGAGACTCGTGACTCCACCATGCAAATGCTGTGAATAATCATGTACTTGTGCAGGGAGACTCAGCCCCGTGTGGGCTGGAGCATCCCGCGGCCCGCTGGGATGCAGCTGGGTCCGGATCTCCTGCTCTCCAGCCTGGATCACCAGCAGAGAGGGGCTGGGAACAGAGCACCGGTGACCCACACCCCAGGAACCCCCCCCATTTTCAGCCCTTCTCCAGTGGGATGTGTTTTTGCTGCCCCGTGTGAAGGTTGAACCTCATTACTCCAAGGGCTGGAAATCTCTGCATTTCTCGGCTACATTTCTATCTCATTCCCAATTTCCTTCTGCCTCAAACCTCTGTCCCTGAGCCCAAGAGCCAAGTCCCAGGACTCTATGACTTTGCATCTCTCCCAGATGTCCATATGTTGCAATGGGAAGAGCTGCATCTCCATGGTCTCTTGCTCTTGTGTTCCTCTGAAGATTCCAGATTCCTCCCTCCTGTGTCAGAGGTTTAGGGGAAACAAACCCAAAAAGCTATTGCTTCACCTTGGAAAGAGAAGGTGCCGGCTCCATGGCCACCTGCATCCCATGGGAGTTGCATTCACTGTGCCCCAAGGGGATGGATCTGGGCTGTATGTGGGTCTGAGGTGTCCATGGGTTATTCAGTTCCTTCTCGTTTCCTCAGCAGCTCCCATCTCGGCTTCCTGCCTGCTTCCCACATGGCCATGGGTGAGGACCGGGATGCTTCTGGCCTTGCCTTGCCTTGCTGCCTTCACTCTCTCGCGGCTCTGCCACCGCAGGCTGACGTGTAAGTACATGGAGTGCCCTGCTCATGTAAATAAACCCAGCTATAAATAGAGGGAGAGAGGTGTGAAAGCAGTGGGGAATGGATTTCAGAAACCAGCAAATTAGGCAGGAGAAACAAGAGCGTCAACCCATAGAGCCCATAACTCCGGGTTCTGGAGGATGCTGGCGCAGCCCCCGCGTTGTGGTCAGCTTTGGGTGCGACACAGCGGGAGCAGGGCTGGGTCCTCCCCATTGACTGCAGGCTCCTGATGCCTCCCAGCTCGGGCTGAAGGTATCAGTGTTGTTTGGTATCTGTTGTTCTTCTTTAGATGCTGGAGGGGGGCTCTTCGTCAGGGACTGTAGTGATAGGACAAGGGGTGATGAGTGCAAACTGAAACAGGGGAAGTTCAGGTTGGATGTAAGGAAGAAGCTCTTCCCTGTGAGAGTGGGGAGCAGGTTGCCCAGAGAAGTGGTGGATGTTCCATCCAGTGCTCAAAGCCACGTTGGACAGAGCCTTGGTCCTGTGTGAGGTGTCCCTGTCCATGGCAGGGGACTGGAACTGTATGGTCTTAAGGTCCTTTCCAACCCAAACCATTCTGGGATTCTATGAGTCTATGAAATAGGGACAAAACCCAGCTAAAGGCATGAAGATGACCTAGATGGGAACATGGACTCCAGCTGCACCAGAATCTATTGACTCTGTGTGGCTGGGAAGAGGGTGAATGGAGGTCTGATGGCTTTGGGCTTGCTCCCTCATAGGCAGTGGGTGATGGCTGAGAGGTTTTGGGTGCTTTGGAGCTGGTAGGGCTGGAGCAGATGGGGTGTGAGGTCTGGAGAGCAGACCCAGCCCAGCATGAGGGCCATCCTTGGCTCTGCCAACCCACCTCTTAGACTTGCAAGCTTTCACTTCAGACCTCAGGACTAAGAGCTGAGTCAGGCTTTTCCAAGGCCTTGAATTTTGCTAGGGAAGCAAACAGCTTGGGAGCTCACAGGAGCTGGGCTGGGGGGATGCTCCTGTGCCAGGGCTGCACCCTCAAGAAGCCTAATTGTGGGCAGAGGGCGTGGGATGCTCCTCAGATGCCTGCATCCTCTCCAAGGGTTGGGTTTGGTGCCTCTCCTGGACATGCATGGGAAGAGGTGGGAAGAGCAGCAGCTGCTCAGACCTCCCCCATGTCCCTTCCCGATGCTGTGGGCACAGGGAGGTGATGCTGTGCCAGTGAAGGGGCCACATCTGGAAGCAGGGAGGTGGCACTGAGCTGGTGCAGGGGGGGCACATCTGGGGACAAGTGTGTGATGCTGAGCCGGTGCTGGGGACAACCTGTGTGCCTGTCCCCTCTCAGGCTGCTGGTCACTTGGGGGGTATTCAGTGGCCGCTTGCTCCTTGGGGAGCAAGCCAGACTGTTTGCCCATCTGGTATCACCAGAGGTCTTTGCAGGGTGGGCTGAGATGGGGGAGCACAGTGGGGGGTGCCCATTTTCTACCTCCCTTAATTGAATTGGCCCCCAATTCTCTCTTTTCAGGTGGGCTCAGTAGGGGACAGCATGACAAAGCAATGCCATAGGGGGCAAGTGGAGGTGGCACAGGGTGCGTGGCCCTGATCAGGGGTGCAGGTCCATTCCGCTGTGATGATGGGGGTGCAAGGTTGCAGTGGCACCAAGCAGGTGGCAGGGATGAGACCCTGGTGGTGCAGGGTGGCACAGCTCATGGTGGTCGGGGTGATGTGGAGCTGGGGCAGATGATGGGGAGGTGATCCTGAGTGGGAGCAAAGTGGCAGTGTTGTGATAGAGAGGTGGTGCCTGGCAGCAGGGGCAGGAGGCAGAGGTGGGGACAGGGAGGTGACACTGCGAGGGCACAGGACACATCTGGGGACAAGGAGGTGATGCTGAGCCAGTGCAGGGGGCACAACTGCTGACAGGGAGGTGATACTCCACTTGTACGGAGGCCCACCTGGGAGCAGGGGAGGGTGACTGCACTGGTGCAGAGGAACATCTGGAGACAGATAGATGATGCTGCACTGGTGCAGGGGACACAGATGGGGACAGGAGCACATCTGGTGACAGGCTGGTGGTGCTTTGCTAGTGTGGGGTCCACATCTTGGGACAGGGAGATGACTGTGCTGGTGTGGGGGCTGTATCTGGAGATAGATAGGTGATGCTGCACAGATGCAAGGGCCACATCTGGGGACAGGAAGGTGATTGCACTAGTGTGGGCAATACATCTGGGAACAGGCAGGTGATGCTTTGCCAGTGCTGGGGACACATCTGGAGACAGTGAGGTGATGCTGAGCCAGTGTAAGGGGCCACATCTGGGGCCAGGGAGGTGATGCTGAGCATGATACACACGTGGGAACAGGAAGGTGACTGTGCACCACTGTAAGGGCCACATCTGGGGCAGGTAGGTGATGCTGAGTCGGTGCAAGGGCCACATCTGGGTACATGGAGGTGATACTGAGCTGGTGCAGGGGCCACATCTGCATGCACAGAGGTGATGCTGAGCTGGTGCAGGGGCCACATCTGTATGCACAGAGGTGATGCTGAGCTGGTGCATGGGCCACATCTGGGGGCATGTAGGTGATGCTGAGCTTGTTGCATGATACACACATGGGAACAGGAAGGTGACTGTGCACCACTGTAAGGGCCACATCTGGGGCCATGAAGCTGATGCTGAGCCAGTGCAGAGGCCACATCTGCGTACACAGAGGTGATGCTGAGCTGGCGCGGGGGCCACATCTGTGTGCACAGAGGTGATGCTGAGCCGGCGCGGGGGCCATATCTGTGTGCACGGAGGTGATGCTGAGCTGGCGCGGGGGCCACATCTGTGTGCACAGAGGTGATGCTGAGCCGGCGCGGGGGCCATATCTGTGTGCACGGAGGTGATGCTGAGCTGGCGCGGGGGCCACATCTGTGTGCACAGAGGTGATGCTGAGCCGGCGCGGGGGCCATATCT
>JAOEHY010031665.1:0-11139 GCA_025447955.1 Psilopsiagon aurifrons | reverse complement strand
ATGGTTTAGTGGGAGGTGTCCCTGCCCATGGCAGGGGGGTTGGAACTGGATGAGCTTAAGGTCCTTCCCAACCCTAACTATTCTATGATTCTATGATTAAAAGACTAAGAATTACCAGTGTGTTTCACATGGACCATTACAGAGACAACAATTTCTTTGATGTTTAAAACTTTGAACACATGAACAAACCACAACAATTTCTGTGTATCACTGAGCTTTTGGGTAATTAAAAAAAAAAAAAAAAAATTATGTTAGTGGAATAATACTTTATTAATTTTTATGGTGAAAAGTTAATCTCTTCCTGCAATACTTGCATTATTTTTCCTTTTTGTTGCAAAAATAGAACCCTGTACTCTTAATTTAATATACCTTCACCCTACATTTAATGTAATTTTCTGGGGCTGAATTATTATTCCTTTAAGTGGATGCAACCAATGAAATGTCTTTCACTGCTGGCATTGCTCTAATTCTAAGGTGTTCAGTGCTGGCACACCACAAGCATAAGGTGCTGCAATACTAGCAAACCAGGAGTCATGCACAGGTATTTAAAATCGCAGTGTAAGGAATAACAAACTGTTCAGTGAGGTACTGAAAAGGGCTGATTTTCAATCATCTGTTTTGCTAATTACCACATCTCCTTCCTTACTTGTCCCCATGTAACCTTCACACTAAGAGAGGCTGATGGCACAAGCTCTGGAAGCCAGGGAAAGCCACCTCATAGCTGGCCACAGAGGCCCCAGGCACCTCTCATTGACCATATGGCTCATGCCTTTTCACAAGTACCAAGCACGTTTTCTCCCAGGAAGTCACTGGTGTAGGATACACCCTTCGATGAGACTGGCTAAAGCTCCCGGAACTTCTTGGACATGCTACAGGGCTGAGCTGGTGCAGACATGGGCAGCACAGTGACAAAGCCCCTCCTCTGCTTTCAGAACTATTCATATCTGGATGGGTCTCACACTCAAATACATATGGAATTCAAACAGCTTTGGTAATGGGCTTTAACGAAGCATGCCAAGTCAAAATAATCAATTTCAGCGGGCTAATGAATTTAAATTATATATTGGTTAATGCAACAGTATCCAATTTAGTGCTGTTACCTACCAATACACCAAACCCATGTGCTACTTTCTGACAGAAAGCACAAAAGGTCTCCGTGCTGCAAGTCCTGATTTCACAACAACATTTTCCTTCCATATACACTGCTTGAAGTACTATTTGTGTTTGCCATAAAAAACAAGAATGGAAGAGGTACCATGGAGATTCCTGAACTTCAAACTTGAAATTACTGCGTTTATCTCTTGTTCAAAGTGGTGGTTTAGTGGCATTCTTGTGGAGCCACGGCATACTTTGCCAGATCTGTGTTTTTATGTTTTAGAGAATGGAGCACTAACTTTTCAAAATCTCATTATGAGAACAGGCCAACCACATCAAACCATGTGTTTTGTAACAATGATTTGAAGTCATCAGTGAAATTGTTTCAGCAGTAAAATTATTTACCATAAAGAATTTATCTGTAATGGACTATAAAATATGCATAACACGCAAGGCACCAGAATATAGAACTGAAAAGTTACCACTATTGAAACAGCACTTCTTCGTTCCTGCTAGTTTTCCCCTTCTTGTGCAAGAAGAATTTAAATAAGGATAAAGACTGTCTAAGCCACTGACATGAGACTTGTTTTTTACAAGTCAGTGCACATGTGGATGTCTCAACCCAGTAAATTAACATGGATTTGGATCAACAACCAGTAATTATGTTTTATGCCAGCCAATAAAGAGCAGGAGAACAATGAATTCCTACTGCCAGAGCCACACTATATTCAACCACAGAAGGGGTACCAGTTCCAAAATTTAATGCACCTTCCAAAACTAAAACAAAACCCAAACCCACCCCAACCTTAAATGTAGTCCCCGGCCAAATCTCAAAACATGTCTGAATATAATGTATAGTCATATAAACTTAATATATAAACTTGGCCAGTGTTTCTGCACTGCCCCAAACCAGAGACATTACCATAGTTCTTAAAACAATGGTACTCACTCTACTCACTGTCTTGGTCAAGATTCAGTTCTCTAAGCCACGTTTCACATCATTTTCTCTATATGGAATTTTGCTTTATACATTTGCGTGAATCCAGTACATCTTGGATATAAAGCGCTAAGAAATGCCAAACCAATGCCCACTTTGACACAAAAGGAAGACACAGTTGCTCAGTGTAAAGCACCACATAATGCAATACTGTTATCTGAAAGGCACATTTGCTAGAGTCATTACATTGTGTGGCCTGTGGCATGTATAAAAGCAGGGACTCTTCAAGTAAGAGGCTATGACAGCTGACCATTTTGTACAAGTGTTTTTGTATGACAGTACTGCTACTAGTATTATAATAAATGTCATTTTGAGACCAGAGTGATCTAAAAGGTTTAACCTGACTTGCACTGAATCTCACACAATTTAGAGCATTCTCCCTCCACACTCCCTCATGAGTGTTTGGCTCTCATTCCTGTGCTGATAGTCTTGCAAAACATTAAATACTTGCTTTCTTCAAGGCTCTGTGAAAACGTAAGTGCATTTCTTTCCTCAAAGTCCCCCACAGATATCATCCAGAAATGGAAAAGTGTAAAGCACTATTTTATCTCAGAGATTAATGTTTGTGGTAGTATTGACAAGAATCTCTCGCAAGATTCCTTTTCGTGGAAGGCTTTAATCAAGTACATCATAGTGTTATCAAAAGTAGTGTAGACAGCCGGCACCATGCTTTATCATGAGGTGTGAGATGACACAGGACACAACCATTACAAGCATAGTTCTTTTTAATTCCTTTTGTGTAGAAAGAAAAACATAGAAAAGAAAATGTGAGCCTTCCACTGCAAAATTTATTCACGTCACTAGTAGGAGATGACATCCACTTCACATTGAAATTCTAGCGAAAGCAAGAATTCATATTAATTAATTGTATATGTCAATTCTAATTAGCCCACAAAGGCTAGGTAAGTGTCCTAAGGAGACTGCAAGGTATCTCCACACTGCTGCAGATAAGTCAAGTATCCAGTCTTGCCCAGTCTGTGTCCTGGGATACAAGAGAGCTTACACAGAGCAATGCAGAGTGTTGAAGAAAGTCAGCAGGGGAACAAGGTTAAGAAAACAAAGACTTCCTGCTTTTTGCTGGTTTTGGCAACCTAGACCAATAGGCAATAAAGAATGCTTTCTGAAACAGACAGAAATCAAAGCAAAAGAAGCAATATACATTCACTCCGCACTGTAACATGCAGTGTTACGACAGCTGCTTCTGAAGCAAACCAGAATGTTACTATGTAGGTTTTACTTTTCACTGTGCAGGGAAAATGTCCATCCTAGAAGTGATTGTGATCACTATCATCAGCCTTGAGGAAACCGAACATCCAGATGGGCTGAAATTACAAACAAAACCCTTGTCTTCCAGATGCAAACCTCAAAAGAACCCAAATGATGTCAGAAATGAATATACTGTTAACAGCCCCTAAACCAGGGGTAGAATATACACCAATTACAATGTATACCAACACCATTTGGATTGGGTTTCAGCCAGTATTTTCCATCCTGCCCTAATCTACAGCACCGGACATGTGTGGTTTTTGGTGCCATATCATTATGGCACCTACTCATTTGCACTAATTTCTCCTTCTACGCTGACCTAATAAGCAGCAATGCAATTTAATTGTACATATTATGCACTGTTCTCTCCCAGCAAGTGACAGTAGCTCACAATATGAAAAGGAATTAAACACTCATTCATTGACAGAATACCACTGGTTTTACCCAGACACAAGATACAGTAATGGATTGCTACAGATTATAGTAATCCATTACTATATATTGATATATATAGTATTATAAATTTATAAATGGAAATAAGTACATTAATTTTCAGAAGCATGCAGTAGTGCCTATGGTTGCCTATTCACCAGCCTAGCCTGTAATGGATTAGGACCCTCATTCTCACTGCCACTTAAAAGATGCATTTCAGGAGAAAATTACAAGCTTTGGAACAGATTTAGCACTTTGAATAGAGCATGTTTCTCCTTTTTTTAAACATAACCCCAGCCTTACGTAGGAAAAACACAGAAATACTTATAGCCTAAAGTAATTTATTTGAAGTTTGATAGCCTAATACCACACAGACTGAATGCTTTACTCATGGAAAATAATCAGCTGTGGTCTGCTGGCATTCACCTGACCTGCAGTCCACTTTTGGGCCCTGTGAAGGTAGCTGAAATTTGAGTAAAATGCAACCAACCGCCATTCTTCTATTTGCACTACATACACCTCATCTTATGAGAACAGATCATGTACACTTTGCAATACCTGAGCAGGACCATTTCCATCTGTGTTTGGCTACATGACATGCAGACATCACATAACCAGAGGGTCCTGCGTCTTCATCAGAGGTTGTGGCCTGACTGCTGGGGCACTGTTGCTGGACAAGAATGACAAATTCACATAGGATAAAGTTTTCAAAAGAGCCCCAGCCCAACTTAACACACTGATCACAAATTCATAAATCACTTAGGTTCTAAATTCCTTTCAAAACAATCCTGTGCTTTGGTAACTCTGAAAATTGTACTTAGTAAGCTTTTATACAAACATCGATAGTATTGTTAAAGTACAAAATGTTCTTACTGTGCAAATTCTGGCCTTGGAAACCATGTGCTGCTATGGAAAAACTGGTGCAGAGGTAGTGGTGTTTGAAGAGAAAACTGAGAAGACATCAAGAAAAATTACCCTCTACTTTGTTCTGTACTATATCACCTCACACAGCTGACTTTATGTCTCCTAAGGGAACATTGCGTAAGCTCACAATGGAAGAATTTCATTTGCACCAGATAGTTCCCACAAATAACATGTCATTTCATCCAAGGTTCTCCTTTTTCAGCGCAGCAGCTTAGCGAGGCCTTGAATTTCTCACTTTTTACCAGTAACACATGAGTGTTAAACACCTGTGAACACAAGCACTTTAGGCTACTGTGAACTTTGTGCAAACTTACTTACCTTCCTTCAACATCCTGATCCTTAAAGACTTTTTAAAATGCAAAAATTGGCAACAAACTTGAAAACGAGAAAAAACAGACAATCCTTAAAGTAGTTCATTTTTCCAAACTGCGTGATTAGAAAGACTAAACAAGAATGAAGGATCTACTTAGACTAAGCCAAAGATGACACTTCCTTTCTAATACACGGAATAATAAACTAATACATTCAATAGTATTAATTCCAAGGTTTGGCATAACCTAAATAACAGCACTAGACTGCTCAAATTTGAACTCCTTTCCCAATTGAGATTAATAAAGCTCTCTAGATGCATGTATGTTTGCATAGACAGGTTCCTGATTATACTGAGGAGATGGACTATCTCTTCATCTCTCACTGAGAGAGATGGCATTCCATCTCAAAGATTTATTTCCATCTATTTAAGCATCAATATGTATGTAAAGCGAAGATTTTACCCTAGAATACTTACCTTTGAATAACCTTTAAACTGTGAGGGAAAAATAAGAATCTGAGATATTGAATGACTTGTTAGAAATGAAACTTGATTACATGTTGTTAAAGTAAGAAAAAATACTTCCTAATATATGCACAGTATTGACAAATCAAAAAGCACATCAGCAGAATGAAAGAGTAAAAGGATCTCATAAGTGATCCTCATAGTTATGGCCGTTAAAAAATAGTGTTAATTTAAGCAAAACTTGAATGATTTTAATTCAGAAGTAGCAACCTTATCAATAGATACAGAGACAGCAAGGAAAGGCTGGCTGCGTCATCAGCATGGCATACTTGAGAGCAAATTATTGCAAACTGCTTTCTAGCTGACCAATAAAAAACTATTACTAGTGCAATTTTGTTAAAGAGATGCCTAATAAAGAAATCCATTAGAAGAAGGTAGGAAAACAAATGAAAAAGCAAGTTTGTTTGGTAGCTGTGTCCCATACTTTGCTTGAGAAAAGCAGTAAATAGGGAAGCAAATGAAGCTCACACGAGTTGATATAAATATGTTGACCCACAGGTGACTTTATTGTGCCTTCTAGCAGAAAAACTCTCATGCTTGGATTGCCAGCTTCTGCAGAGAGACATTTCCTCATCTTTATTTCTCCTTCAATGCTATCACAGCACAGTGCCTAATTTTCACTATCTGAATGCTTATGAATTAACAGTACTTTTAATTACTTTAGATACAATCTATATTTGAGCATGCTCCTTTATTTTGCATTCATTTTTCTTCCATTCGTTATCAGTCTTTCTTCTTACTAGACTGTTTATATTTTAATTTGTGCAGGCTTTAACAATATACTGACTCCAATACTGCCCTAATTAAATTAAATTCACTTGCACAGATTTAACAACAACCCCTTGCTGACATCAGAAGTACTCCTTTTTCTTCTTTCCAATGTATTTTACTGTCTAAGAATTATTTTCCCCAGGCCCTACTACTTCTTTAGAGTCAGCCCTTGTGCAACTAGTCCTCCAATACATATCCAGATTAGTACTCAGCTTTAATAAAATTACAGTCTGAATCCTATCTGGCCTGCACTTTTTAGTCCATAAATGTTAGTTAGGTCCCTTCAAATAAATAAATGCAGAGCAGCTTCTGACCACAGTGGGAAGAATGTCTAAGACTGGATTTTTTTCCACCACAGCCATCATTCCCAATTTTCTTCATAATTAAAACCCTACTCAAAAATATCTTTCTAGAATGGGCAAAGAATCAAAGCTGAAAGCATGGCTCACCTATGACTTTTCCTTTCATCCCACATAAATTCACCCCTGAGCAATCCCAAGAAAGCACCAGTATTTTCGCTCCTACAGTGAAGGATACTTCACCCTTTGCACTTCAATTTTACCCTTTCAGAACCTGGATTATTCCAACACTTTAAAATCATTTTCAAATCACCACATTGCCACTTCTGTTATGCGCAGAGGGATCAAATAATTTTCTTTTCCCTGTTTATATTTCTTACATTTCCTTTTTCCCTGCTGTAGGTCATCTTCTTCCAGTGTAGAATCTTCTCTAGACAGAATTCTCATATACAGTGCCTAGTTACAGAAAGCTCTCAATTTAGCTTCCTCTCAAAAGAAAAATTACAATCTGTAATAGTAATAGTACTCTCATTTGAATTTATTCAGCAATAATATGGTGGTTTGAATCAATTACCCAAGACATAATACTGGGGGGTCATGTTTATTTGTGTAAAAGAGATGGAAAATCATATTGAGGACAAATGCATAATAGTAAACCTTTCTGCCTTTAATAATTTGCATTTGAGGGTCTAACTAATAGGTGCTTTAGGACAGGGAAGAGAAACACAGAAGGTGCCTCCTTTATTTTTCATTTTCTCTTGATCTTAGAACCCTCATTATGGAGCAGCATTTAGTTGCATATATGCTGTATAATGACTTGTATCACTAACATAGAAGCAGAGGCATTGCTTTTTGATGTGGAACCCCATTAAACACCTACCCCCAAGAAGCCAGTGGGTATGCTCACTGGCTGCTCAGCCACTGGGATAGCCAGCGCTGTAGGGAGCACATATGGAAAATATGGCATCACAACATGCACATTCAGTGCCTTCCAAGAGCTTGAGCTGAGACAGCCAAATTTCTCTTGGTTTCCTGACGCTGTTCTGCAGCTAAACTCATGACCAACATGCAGCTCAGTTCCTGATGCACCACTGAGCCTAAGCTTACCTGAGAGATTTCTACAGTACCTTGGAGATGCCTCAGTTTAATGTGTTACACAACCTTACCAAAGATGGAGTGGAACATCCTGCTAGTACTGCCTGGAAGAAATAGGTCATGTAAGTTGGACACTGCCAATTGCCAAACAGAAATCAATTAAGAAATCCATGCATGGAAAAGAAAAATCAATGGTCACTGACATGGCCCAGTGAGTGGGTGATATGCAGAGCACAAAGTAGTACTGACATGAATTGATGGAACGAGGAGCGCAGCTATCTGTGATCTGGACAGGAAGGAAACAGTGTGCACAGCATCATGGATGCCCTACCAGCATGGGGCTGGGAGCACATGGCATGCTGAATGGGGCAAATAGAGGGATGGACGGAGAGAACAAGCTATGGCTTCTGCTGTTACCACCCCTCCACGCGTGGAATTTTAGACTGAATTGATGCCACCCCTCATGTTTTTTCATAATAACTTATTAAAAGAATTTTTAAGTATATTTATATACAAATCTACAAATACACTTCACACTCTCTGCCGCATAGATACAAACGCACACGCATTAAGGCATTGACATCTTACTGACTGTGGCTGTATTCTAGCTGCCCGCAAACTGTGTTAAATTTGCTCATAAATTAAATCAGAAAATCAGGGGTAAAGTGACACACCCATTAAGACATTCCAATTCAAGTAATTTCTTATATGTTAGTTCCTGTTAAAAGGCATAAGCAAAACCCTAAGCCCTGCCCTCCTTTTCTTAATTACTTTCAAAAGTAGGGTCTTTCTTCTGTTTTCTTTTTAGACTAGTTAGTCTAAAAATCCCCTGCATTGATGAACAATTTTCAGTGATCACTTAACCAGATGTTATATTTTACTGCAATAATCTATTCATATTTCAAGATTTAGCATAGAATAAAACTGTAATTTTCAGACATTTATGTCAGTTGTCAAAAAAGAAAGCATCAGATCTCCTACCATTCAATTATTGTCATTATTTAAAAGAATTAAGATAAATTCTTAATGATGCTTTTTGGCTACATAGATTATAACCTTTACAAACTATTATCTATTAAATATAGATATTCCTCGTCTTGCGAAACTTTTACTTGTGATCCTGGCTCAGTAAGAAGCTGCAAGAATTGCAGAATGTGATGTGCACAGGAGGAAGGCAGAAATGGAAGAAGCAGGAGAATACCCCCAAGCGCAGAGCCGCAGGCAGCAGACCACTCAGCAGAGAGCACATGGAATGGGCAGGAAGATAAGAATTTAGAACCCCAAACCAGGCATTTTAGAGACTGTGCGAGAAAGGGAGGCTAAGGACTTAAAGGCAGGAGGCTAAATAAATGATACCAGGAGCTGGAAAATTCCCGTCGTGCTTTAAAAGAAGAAATAAGGTCATGAGACAGCACAGTAAGAGAAGAGCTGCACCACTGACCAGCAGCAAGGACAGTGTCTAAGAGGTACAGTTTCTTTGTTTAAAGAAAGAAAAATAGTAATAAGAAAAATCAGCAAGGGTCCTCCTAATGGGCAGACTTCACTGAAGGGCATTCTTTTTCCAGAGGAAACTTCTTGGGTCTGCCATGTCTCCCTGGTGCCAGGGCACAGCACTCATTGTTCTGTAGATAACACAACATAACACTGTGGGGTAGTTACGATTCCTTTCATGTGGAAAACAGCGTGTCAGGGGGGAAACTCTGGAGCTCGATTTTAAATGTTTCCAAACCACAGAAGTCTGTTGGGTCATGCAGTATGCCCCAGTTCACAGGTACAGCTGCAGCAGGGCCAAAGGCATGTCTCTGGTTTGACATATACCTGACTTAGTTTGTAAAAGAGGATCTCAAGCTACATCCATTGCATTCTGTAATTAGAGGTACTTACAAGAAGCATATGCATAATAAGAGGTACTTCATTATGCTTTTTTCTCAGCTCAAGCGCATTCTTCCCCACTTGTTTTCTATTTTACTATTAAGTGACAGTTTCCCAGTTGGAGACAATTTACCATACCAAAATCTCACAGGATAACCTAGTTTGTGCAAAACCAGAACTGAACAAGAATTTAAACACTGGGGGTATTATGTGCAATTTACCTATATATAGTTTTACTATTTTATTTTTTTGTATTTCCAATATCCTTTCACTGTTCACCTACACAAAAGAAGTTGGTTTTTTCTTTAGAATTAAGTTAACACATTGCACGTTATTAGTTGGTAGCAATTATATAACAGGAAAACAGGAACTTTCTGACATCAAATACTTTGGTAAGAAGCTGGATGAATTAATGACCTGTTATATATAAGCCCCGGTGTTCTTCCAAATGCTTGTATTTCGCTAAATACCCTCCTCCTCAAAGTTCAAATTGACACAGGTATCTATACTTTAGATAAAGTCAATTTTACCATTCCAATCTTGTCTCAAAGCTCATTTTAAACAATCTTCCAGTCTAATTAGCATTACCTTCTGGCTCCTTAGTGCCATCTTTCTGGATATTGGCATGGTTAAACCACTCAGGTCTACTTGGTTTAGTACAGTGTAGCAAATGTCAGTGAAATAGGAGGGCATATGGCATATAATTACAGAACCATATGGATGCCAGTAGTGATAGTCAACAGTATTTGAATGCAAGACCAAGCAAGTTAGAGGAAGAGCAACAAAAGACCATCATAATCATAAACTGGATGTATATAATTCCTTTACAGCTCAAAGAAGCCTCTACATGCCTGTCTGTGACCCAAGCAAAGCTACTGTGTCCATATAAGCACACAGCAGGGGTGTGCAGTCTGCATTATTTTTACTGTGGTTTGGAAACTCATAAACCCATATTAAGTGATACAAGAAATCACTCACCAAAGCACAGAGCAGATCAACTGCTTCCAGAATCAGCTCTTGGTGGCCAATCCGAGTGACTCCCAGTTCCTCAAGCTCCTGATGAGTGATATGAAGCAGCTGTTCGCCATTGATCTTCTCTCTTTCAAAGTTTTTAATGTATTGTTGGAGGCAGTCATCGAGGCCTGTTTGAAAAAGCCAGCAATGCATATTCAGAGAATAGAGACAATAAAAATTCTGCAATTCACAGAGTTTCCAAGTTTCTTGGAAATGCAAATATAATTCCTTGTTTGGATTTTTTATGGAAAAATGTGTAAAAAAGCATAATTTAACTTGCTTAGTTCAGTGCATACTGCTAAAGAGAAAAGTTTCTATTACTGACATTGTTTTCAACACTCCTCATAGAATCATAGAACAGCGTTGGAAAGGACCTTAAGACCATGCAGTTCCAACCCCCCTGCCGTGGGCAGGGACACCTCACACTAAACCATGCCACCCAAGGCTCTGTCAAACCTGGCCTGAATACTGCCAGGGATGGAGCATTCACAACTTCCCTGGGCAACCCATTCCAGTGCCTCACCACCCTCACAGTAAAG
>JAOEHY010031664.1:0-34040 GCA_025447955.1 Psilopsiagon aurifrons | reverse complement strand
GAAGCATGAACTGATGCCTATAATTACAAAAATCCTGAAAATCGTATTCCCATTTTCTAATCTTTTTTTTTAAGTCATACAATATATCTAACATCATCACTCTTGGATATACAGTGTTGCAAAAAAAATGAAGACATATATTCTTCCTCCAAGCTAATCTGAATAGTTTTCACATTCTCTAGTGGAGAGCTTGTTGCTTTTAATTGCACAGAGAACATGCCTGCCTTGTAGTTTATATCCAAGAACACAATTTCACTTGACCTTCAAAAGATAATATCAGAATTAATTTCTAATAATGTTGGGTATTCTTCTCTGAGGTAGAGTGATGTAAAAATATTTCCTCTTTGAGCTAGAATTTTATTCATTCTGAGATTATTCCTCATGAAAAGAAAACTGATAAGCTAGACTGTTTTCTTTTCTTCCTTAAGCTCTCCTTCTCCGCGTCTCATTTTTCCTTTGTTCTTTGTCAATTTTCCTCATGTCCTTCCTTCCAGCTGCTAGCAAAAAGGCTGTCTCTAGTCAAATATTCTCAGCACTGCTATAGCATATCATGTATGTATCACTTTATTTACAAGATTTTTATGAACTCTTCCTTTTCTAACTGAATGTATGAAAGAATGCTTTTCTAGCTTCTGAGGAAAAGTGTGAAATTGTCTGCTCTGACAGAATAGGTACTATCTGACTAACCATCTTTAAAAATTGTTGCTTTTTTGCCTTTGTTCTCTACTTTTCCCCCTTCCCCAAACATATATACTGTAAAAGCAGATGATTTTGTAAAGGTCTGACCTTAATAAAAGCACTTTCGTGTCTGTCAAATTTTTTTCTTAGTAGGATCCTTTCCTTACACACTCTGCAAAAGTGAACTTGCTTTTAAGTGAGGAATTAAATCTTGTTTTTGTTCCTCTTCTTACGAATATTTTAAACTATTTTTTCCAGGGTAAGAAGAGAAGTTTTTCACAAATTCATGAATCTATTTCTTACCCCCAAAATCCCTGATTAAGTTGTGAAGCTCTGGTAAGCGTCTACTTTTTTTGGCACAAATTAACCAATTCGTGACCCACACAAAAATTACAACTACAACTGCCTTTAACAAAGCCAGTTTTGAAAGTCATATCTTCAGTGAATCAAGGAATGGTTTATATATACAAGTACATAGCATTTCTAAAGCAACAAAAAGGAATCATGTTAATTTTAACTGCCTCTATCACCAAAATCTGTCTCACCTGTCTACTTATTTTAAACACCCAAAAAGTGCAAAAACAAAAGGAATAGCCCAGCAAATGAAAAACAGGAAGAAAGAGTCAATTCTAACTTTAAAATAAGCTAGACAATATTAAAAAGTATCACAGAGGTGTCAAGGAAATAGTTACAGACATTAGGAAGGCTATTATCAAAGTCAAATTACAATCTTAAAGGAGCAAAGGCAGAAGACAACAGCTTGCATTCACAATCAAGCACTAAATTTCTTACTTGGTAATTACTAGGAGATGGGCACAAAAATGTTTTAAGAATTGAACAGAGTAAATACCAAATGATTTAAATAAGGAGCGTATCTCAAAGCATATGTTTTAATAGACATTTATTACTTGCTTAGAACAAGTGTTTGCATATAAACTTTGATGTATACTTTCTCTGTATTTCTGCATCAGTACATGAAAATTAACTGCTGACTTTGAGAACAAGAATTCTATTGATATGAATTACATTATTCTGTACAATGCAAAAACTTAAACTGAAACTAGCTTTCTTAACGCGATGTTTTTTCTGAAACTCTAACACAAAACCAGTGTATTTTTTCAAGTAATTACAGTTGAACATTCTATTAAAAGAACCCTGAGTTTATAAGCTCACTGGTTGCATGTGTGGCATTTATTCCACCAAATTCAGTATGTTTCCTAAACCAACCACAATCTTTCACGCTGCTTCTACAAGCGTATTTCAGCTATCACCTGGGAAGATATGTCATTAATTTTGAACAGCAGAGGCCCAAAAATACCAAATATTTTAATTACTGAATGGCTACTTTTTATGTTGTCATAAACCAAAATTTTTACAATTGCTTTATAAGGAATAGAACTGTAAATCAAGTGTGCCATTTTCAGAACTAGAAAAGGGCTCCAAATAATTTTTCATTACTTCATTTATACTGAATGAGCAGTTTGGTTGTGCTTCAAATTTCTATAACACAATTCTCTCTGAGGATTTTGAAGGTTTGTATTTCATTTTTATTTATTTAATGCAAATGTCAACTTAAAAAGACAATTTAAGATGTCATTTAAAAAGTGAAGTGGAAAGGAAATCAAGCATTCCTGGACCTAGATGGCTTTCTTGACTTTGAAGTTATATGCAATAGAGTCAGATTCTGAAAAATTTAACTGCTACAAAGCTTGCCAGTCTCTTGGCTCCACAAGTCTTGTGTTTTCTTCCTCTCCTTGATGTTCAACTTGGCTATTAATATTTTACACTGTTCCTTACCTGCCAAGCTGCTTTGTTCTTCATCATTGTTTTCTATTCAACCTCTCTTGGGCTTGCAAAACTATTCTGTCTTCTACATTTTTCACTATCTCACCTGTAGGTGGTACCCCAAAACATTTCTTCCTACATGTTACTGGACCAAGTAATACTCAACAATGTGCAAAATTTTGGGGAAAAGTCCTGTATCTGGTCTACCACAGGTGGGATTTTGGTATAACTCCTCAGCAATTGTTGGAACCAGTGAATTTGTAAAAAAAAAAAAAAACAACCAACCAAACGAAAACTTTCTCCCTCCAGCATTTTGACCTCTTTAGATACTTTTTGAAAAGCAAAGTGTTTTCTCTTTTACTCTGATGTTTTTTTAATCTACTTTGATCAAGTTGATTGATCAACTTGAGTTACACTTCTCACTCTAAGCTCAGAATACACAAAGACTTGGCTTTATTCACTGCAGGTCAAAAGTGACCCATCATAAGTTTGAAGTATCCAGTTAAAAAGGGCACTCATTTCAAGGGAGTATTTTGCATTCAGTTTGACAAAACTCACAGTTTCATTTCTGTTGCTTTATTTGCAACAGCAAATATGCTACTGAGACACAGCACAGTGATATAAATATATAATAAATAGTGCATACATATTACACTACATAAGAAATTTGACTTTTCTGTCAGAAAGACAGTGATATGTTGTACAGCAACATTTAGTACTTGGTACTATGTTCCAAATACATACACAAACTAGCTAAAACTATAATATTTAAGACCTAATCCATTAAAATCATATATACTCACATTTAAATGCAAAACCATCAGATTCAGTGCTGGTATCCCTGTTGTACAGACTCAAAACACTGGGGGTCAGCTTTTCAGAGACTTCACACCGTGACTCCAAAACATGTTTCTGCATGATATGAGACAGGATCGGTCATTTTTACAATTTTAAGTCACGGGAGACCTAGGGTACAGCCAGTATCTAAGTAGTGATTTTTTTGACCTTGTTTTTTTAATAGGACAACTAATAACTTATACCCTGGATAAACGCGTTTTTTACAAGTTATAACTTGCAAAATAATAATGCTAATAAATTACAGAAGAGAATATTTTAATTAATACTTTCTTACATAAACCCTGTCACAGTTTGTACAAATGAAAGTTCAAAGCAGATTTCCATGAAATTTCATGCAAATAGTTCCATAATTTAATTGAAACCTATTTTATTTCTCCATGAAATATGATGGCACATCTGTTTGCCATGACGGAACATGCAAAGGCACAAAACCTGTCTTTTATTATCATAATAGAGAAATATCAGACTTCAAGTAAGAAGGCATCTTTCAGCTTTCTTTCTCCTTTACACAATGAAATTAAATGCTGAAACAATTACTCTGTATGCACATGTTATTAGCTGGACTAGGTAGTAGGAAGCAAATGAAGGAGTGGGAAAAAGATGCAGTGCTGCAGCTTTACACACAGTTGAGTGACATAATGGCTTTTTGTCCCTTGTTTTTCCTGTCTTGGATCCCAGTTCCCCAGCTTCAGACCTTCCTTTGCAATGAGTGCAACATTGGCTCCATCAATCAACTCAACTTAGCAGTAAAGCAGAAAACAGTATGATTGGGTGTGGCCAGGTTAATTTCCTACCACACTGGTGATTTCAAGTGGCTTGGAAAAGTAGCAGCTCTGAGGCAGAAAAACAGGAAGAAAACCAAGCAGGTTTGTGTTTATGACCCCAGGGAGAGATGGGAAGAAGCTGACAGAGCACAAGGACCTTTCAAAAACAAGCCAGAACTTCAACATGCTCACCTTGGGCTGCCTGATACCATGATAGAAGAAGGGACAGGGAAAAGAGTAGCTGTGACTGGAGACATTAGACACCAGACTTCTCCCAAAATTGTTACACATGTTTGGGCTGAGAAACAAGGTCAAACACCATTTGTGAGGTTCACAAGGTCTGGAGCAAAGGAGGTTACTCTCCTGGCAGTCTCTCCTTAGGTGATGCTCAACCCAATGGAGGTTGGCAAGGCTATCACCATTCAAACAAATGTAGAGGCACTCCTAGGTCTGGTTTGTCAACCTGAATGACATTACTGCTGAAGGATTTAAGAACTGCAGGAGAAAGCAGATGCAAAGTGCCAGCTCAAATACCCACATTCCCAGGAACACGCAGATGCTCCTGGGAGAGTGAAGAAAGGGCTAAAGTGTCCCAGTAAGTGTCACATTGCCTCATCTGAGTGATCCCCTTTTCCACGGATCACTCTCACTACTGACCAACCCTATCTGAAAGCTGGATACTTCTTTGAATTGAGCCCTCTGTCGGAAGAGATTTTGTTACATGAGAGGCTTAAATTTTTGGTTCACTGCCATAAAAAAGCCCCTGCTCAGACTGTGTTCAGTATTAGACAGTTGCTACAGCTCAGCCAAAAAAAAACCCAACCATACAATGCATTTTTAAAAAGATGTCTATTAAATTTTCCAGAGTTCAAACTACTAATAATACCAATAAAGAGATTACATACATTTAGTTTAATAAAATGAGTAGTTTTTATCTTGTTATAATTACTTCTTTTATTACAAAGGGGAGGAAAACCAGACTTCTACATCTGTTTTCCCATCATCTAATAAATACACAAAATAATTACCATCTTCCCCAACGTGTCAGTTTCTATTGAGAATTTCTGAGATTGCTATAGATACATCTTCTTTAGAAGCAAGTAAAACTGGAGCCAAAACTAATTAATACTTAATTGCTAAGTAAGATGTCATAGATATTATTCCAGAGACCTTCAGGGAAACTGATGGATTTCCATTCATCTTTCAAGGCTTGCCTAATAATAACAACTGTTACTGTGTTAGTGTTCTTGTTTATGTTGCACAAGGGCAAACAAGACTAAATTACAGCAACCTATAACTGAAAGCTACTAAATGCCTTCCTCTCTGATCAATACAAATGAGAGATGATTGCACCCAACTAATCATGATGAATTCCTGCTATTCTCATGAAACACTAAAACTTTACAAAGGAAACAAGGCCAAAAGTCTCAGAAATAGTTGTGGCAATTTATCAGCCATGCCGTGTTTTCTACACTACACTAGGGATGCAAACATGCACTTTGGCAGGAGGAAGTGAATTGCTTACTATGTGCATTCTGCCATCTATTTTTGCCCAGCGAAGGCAGGGTGCCCAGCCCTGAAAGACTTAGTTCATGGACATAGGTCACGTCATCTCCCAAGTACTTCCTGGGGCTGCACTTGTCACAACAGAGTTTACAGTTCTTATTAAAAATAACTTTAAACACTAGACTCCCAATGGCAATTAAAAGACCTGTTTCCACATTGCTTCTCTCCTTAAAACTCCTGTCTGGGTGTACCACACCTAACATCTACTGTCCTACAGGCCAAACCGCTTAAGCTTTACAAATTCAGAACTGGGTGGCACAAGTTTTCCAAGATGCACAAAAAAGAGGCTCTCTTTCTGACCCTGCATCACTAAAGATTATGAAGCATCAATAAAATCTATTTACAAGCAAGGTTTTTAGTTCTTAAAAGTATTGGATTAGAATACAACAGTAAAATATGCACACTTTGTTGCCTAACCTCAAAACCCAACAGCAGCTGCTGAGGTAGTCTTTACAACTTCTGAGGCGCTGACTTTGCTTTACATGCTCTATCACAACAAATTACCTGATTTACACATGGCAGATTATGGAAAAACTGATCTACATCAGACAATTTCAAAGTTGCTTCCTAAATTGTGATAAAGCTCTCTCCCTGCATCACAGGGAGGGGAAGAGGAAGAGCTGGAATGGAACAGGAGCCACGTTCCCAGCCTCCTCCTGCCCCAGCAGGTGTGTGATAACCACAGGATCTGCAGTATCTCCAGGGGTAACTCTAAGTCCTAGAAATCAGGCACAACTCCAAGCAAGTATATCCTGCATACCTGGAGACAAGGAAGTCGGTCTTCAAGAAGCTGGTAAGAATTGACATGCTATTGGATTGTAATGGTAGTGGCTATCATCTATATTGAAATACAGAATCATTCAGGATTTAAATGAGATTCAGAAGTGAAGGAAATATATCATTAGGGCAGTGATCTCTGTAAAAAGACATTTCAA
This sequence comes from Psilopsiagon aurifrons, assembly GCA_025447955.1. Classification (NCBI taxonomy): domain Eukaryota; kingdom Metazoa; phylum Chordata; class Aves; order Psittaciformes; family Psittacidae; genus Psilopsiagon; species Psilopsiagon aurifrons. Next base: position 27,454 of record JAOEHY010031664.1, on the reverse strand, counting down.
AATCCCCACTGAAAAACAAAAAAGGGGATGAAAATTAATGTTACTTAAAATATTTTTCATTAACAGCAACATCACTTTGCCTAGTTAAGGAAAAGCATGAGAGCCACTATGGACACAGACACTGACAGTGAAACATGATAGCTACAGCAAGTACTATGTCTCTGGGTGCTCTTTTTTAAATTGAAATTAAAGCAATGAAATCATAAAGGCAAAAACTATTTTGTACAAAGTCCTCAACTGTACATACATATCTAGCACACTTCATTAAAATTTTTACTGAGATGCTCAAAATTTGAGGCTAGTTTGCCCCTTCAAATCTTTGAGTTTTTGTTGAACTTAAAACCTAAAGAAATTCAAGGGCTCAATGACACTTTATTGTAGGAACTGAGTACAAAATAATGAGCAATGAAATCTGTTAACATAAAAATATGTTATTCTATAACAACCACCCAGAACTTACATCCTTCTTGTGCACTTAGCTCCACATGTCACCAGGTGGGCACTGCTGCACAGAAGTGGGGACTGTGTATTTACAAATTTTACAGCAGCAAAAAGAGCATCCTAAGCATAAGTACTAATGACAACTGTGTTTGATGCCATCACTTTCGCAGTTGAAAAAACACCTCTGAAGATGAGCCACCAATGCACTATTTTTGTACCTAATGGATAGGTTGATTGCCATTTACAATTCTGTATAACTGTCTGACAAGACAAACCCCAGAAGAAAGCCAGGACAAAGAATTATGGTCATGAGTAAAAAGTAGCAGCAGTGTCTAAAAGCAAAGCAAGCTCCTTGTTCAAATTTACCATTACACTATCAAACCCTTCTTTTGTCTTGAGCACTTCCCAGAACAGGCACCCTGGCATTCTAGTCTCATATAGAATATAATAAAAATTGTTTGCCATGAGGATAGAAGACTCAAAGACATATTACTCAGCCAATTGTCAAATAATACCAATTTCAGGATGAATCCACCTTTCCTGGAAAGTTCTGTTGTTCAAAGCACAGGTTAACACTTCCAACTGATACTTTGGTATCAGGCTCTCATCAAGTTCAATGAAAACTAATATCTTTGGCAGTAGCACAAAGCAAATTTCCTATCAAAGCACTCATTAAAAGTATGTTTTGTTGAACAGGCAGGAGAAACGTTCCCAGTGAGCAATTCATTCAGTAAGGAATGCAATTTTGACATTATTTTCCTCAATGTGATGACACACAGGAATTTATCTGGAACCAGCTGTAATTATCACATATTTATACTGTTTTCACTGTCATTTTCATCTGTCACATGTTCAAAAATGTTTGCTGTTTACTTCATTCATGTGGTACTATTTCTGCTTCGTATCTGAATGATCAGGTCTATGCTTGTGAAAGCAGCTTCTAGCAATAAAACCCTCAAAATTATGAATATGCAGAGGTATCAGCTTATCATGGGAAAAGTAAACATTTTACAAAAGGAACCACATGACAACTATTGCTATGCATGAATATCCTCATGAACATCTGCAGGGTTTATGATATTTCCTTTCTGTAAACACCTTCTGAAACAAAATATCATTCAAAAACATTTCTGAAGTGGTGGTTTGGTTGGGGGTTTTGTTTGAGGTTTGTTTGTTTGGACTTCCTTTTTTTTTTGTTGGTTGGCTGGTTTGTTGGGTTTGGGTTTTTTTTAGAGGGGAGAATAGAAAGAAATATCAACTTTGATCATTTTGGTGCATTTAATATTTTCTGATAATGTTGTTGTTACATTAATTATTGTCCTGGCATGACTTTGTGCTGTATTGCTCTCCTTCACCTACAAGATTTTTTATCTTATATGTTACTTTTGTTGCAACTGCAATTCAACTAAAAAGCATTGCAGAAAGACAGGTTATTAGCCAATAAGAAAAGTTTATAGCAGAAATCAAACTTCTCTAATAATTTATCCTAAATAAATATGAATTAAGAAAAAAAAAATGTTTAGTAAACTAAGTAAATAAAGCAAGAGAAAAAAAAAGGATAGAAGCTGCAGCAAATACCTGCTCTAAGCAGCTTCTTAGAAGAATCAGGTTATGTAAAAATTGTGAATATTCCCAAAAAGAATAAGCATTTAGATTTGACAGGAAAAAGAAGTAGGTGGGATAAGTTTGGTTCTTTGGGGATCCCCCCCCCCCCCTTTGGCATCCGCCAGGAGACAACAGGAGACAATTAACCCTCTAAATTGTCTGCAATTAAACATAACATAAAATCGGATTTTGTTATCAGTCCATGTAAAGAAGCTGAAATTCCAAGAGAGACTGAAAATTTTCAGCAGCCTCATTTGAGAGCTTAGAAATAGAAAAACCATTTCTCTGACAGGTCGGAGGAGAGCTGCCAAACCCCTGAAGAAAAAACACTGCTCATATCAGCCCCCATTCAGCACATGGAAAATACTGCTGCAGAGCAGGTTCTCCTGGTCCTCCAGTTTCACGCCCTTGTGGACAAACCTAGCCAATTTAAAATTGTAAAGCCATTACTGTGACGCAAGGCAGCTTAATGAAACAGTTATAACAGATTTCACGTCATGCAAAGCAAACCAAAATCATAAACAAGAGGAAAAGGGCTAGGATGCTAGTAAGGGGACATGAGAGACTTAGGAGCTGGTGAGCCCTCCAAAAACTCTGCTTTGCCTCCCTTTAATAAAAATGCATTTGGCTAATGAGGCTACTCTAGGGAAAAACAGCTCAAACTTGTCACTCCTGTGACCAGCAGTCCTGCATCTTCTGCATGAGGGCCACGCTGCATTGGCAATCATATTTTCTACAGAATCCATTTCACTCTGCGTTTGAAGTGTGGCAGAAGGACATGGTTTTGGGACCTATGGCTGTGGTAGAGTTGTCACTCAAAGAGAGGGCCTGTGTGTCCTCGCCTGATGGCTGCAATGCCACCACAACCCCTTCGTCCCCAGGCATCAATCCCCAGCAAGAAGCACTTTCAGTCTACGGCCCCTTTGGCCAGCTAGGAGGCTGAGACATGTGGCTAAGAGCATTTACTCTCCTCCTAAAGCCCAGGCTGCTGGAAACCTGCACAGCAGAAAAGAACCCAGGGCTGCTGACTGATGGCCACTGAACATGAGTGAGCTTGTGCCCAGGAAGCCAAGAAGTCCAACAGCATCCTGGCCTGTATCAGAAATAGTGTGGCCAGCAGGGCCAGGGCAGTGATCATCCCCTGTACTGGGCACTGGTGAGGCTGCACCTCGAATCCTGTGTTCAGTTGGTCTCTTGTCCAAACTAGGAAGTGATAGAACAAGCAATAATGGCCTCAAGAGGAGGTTTAGATTGGATATTAGAAACAGCTTCTTCTACCGAAAGGGTGTTCAAGTATTGGAACAGGCTGCTCCGGGCAGTGGTAGAATCATCATCTCTGAAAGCGTTCAAAAACAACATAGATGAGGCCCTCAGTGCCATGGTTTAGTGGTGGTCTTGACAGTCCTGGTATAGAGGCTGGTGTTGATGATCTTAAAGGTCTTTTCCAACCTAGTTGGTTATATGATCATATGAGGGCAGCCTCATAGCAGACATTATTTCATCTTGACAGGCCTGCAGGTCAAGGGGGCAGTCCACCCCACAACTCCCTCTAGAGTGGCATCCCCCAGTCCTGCTTTGAGCACATTACCTCAGCCCCACCATTGTGTTGGGGCTGCTGGACAGCTGCTTGTTGTCCCTCTCCCCAAAAAATCAAGACACCCAAAGTTATTACTCTTAGGGGAAGCTCCCACTGAAAAGGAAAACATTCAAGCATGGCAGCAAGGGTGTGAAGTACTTCAATCTCTCACTCCATCCCCTTGCCCTTCTCTACTCCTCCTGAAAGCAGGGAGAAGGGCAGGAAGTAATCCAACATACGCAAAGCCATCATATGAAAATTCTCCATTAGAAATTGCTATTCTTCCTCACTCAACATACAAGTCAAATATTTTTTTTAGCAGGGCCATCCTCTCCTCACCTTGGCATCACTTCATTACCCTGTCAGCAAATGTGTCACCACTTTAGCAGCAGGGAGCTTGTAACAGAAATGATAGTACAGCTGACAAGGAAACACCGGGGGAAGCAGCACTGCTCTCCCTGGGCATATCATAAGCCTTGGCTATTCACTGGGAACCAGGCTTCTTCATACGTGCTCTCACTGTTGTGCCTTTGTCAGGTGAAATGCACCTCTGCTACACCAAACGTAAGGCTACTCTGTACAGTGCAAACAGCAGGCAGCTTTCAGTGCAATCATTACCATTGCTGGTGTCATTTCTATAATCCAATTAGGAAAACATGGGCTTTATTCAAAAATAAAACAAGAACAGATAAAAAAAAAAAAAAGGAAATATTTATTACCCTCCTATTTGCAAAGAGAGTCAGCTAAAAGATAAACCTGAAACTCTGGCATATGTAGTCATCAGCCTTTTGGTGCTAAAGGGACTTGTTTCCAGTGTGCATCTCTACCCTAGCAGTTGCCACAGAAATTCAAACACATCTGAGACAGATCAGAAAGAAATTTAGTCAGAGTTTATAAACCCCAATAATTTCTGCACTGATTTAATATCATTAGTAGTAGGCTTTTCTGTATTCTTTTACTTTTTGGAGGTCAGGATTTAGTTCTGAGAAGTTCTGAACTGTTCTACACATGACGCAACAGTCACTCACAATTTCATCATTTTATATCAATTCTAGATTTATTCCCCTGGCTTTTACTATCGGAGAGATGAGGCTGTGAGTGTAATGTGCCACAGCTTCCATCCTACCATCTCAGCACCTGTACATCAGAATGTAATCGCCCTTGGTGCTGCTACATGTTTATTACGCGTCATGGCTGGCAATAGGATCTTCCGTTGACGGTTTCATCACACACAGAATATTCATCTCCCTGCCAATGTCCAGAGTGTGATTTGGTAATTGCTTTCTATAGCCAGTAATATATGGCACTAAGAACAGAGATTTTTATTTATTTATTTTACTAAGCTGGATAATATTTATTCAAGCATAAATATTAGGTTGTGGCTCTGTCTAGGACTTTATTTTAATTGCTCAGACCTATCTGAACCTAAAATGTCTTCTTTATGGCCACAAGGGCACATATCAAACTGTTTAGCACTGCCGCTGCCTCTTTTTATCTTCTACATATGCGGTGATTTTTTTTTACTTACTCTCCAAGACAGATGCTTTATAAACTGAATCATTTCTCTCTGTTTCCAAGCCTTGGATGTCTGGAAGCACCCCAGGCTTTCAAAAACATCTCTGTTTTCTTTCAGAAGTTTCAGAAGCAAAACTATAGTGCATTGGGTACTTTGAATATGGTTTCATTTAATTTATGAGGCTACTGTACGAATCAGTTGCTGCAGATTTAATGACTTCTCTGTGCAATTACCTGAAATCTCCTGCCATATAAAATATTCTTTGGCATTCTGAATGTCATTTGCTTATCTCTGAGGTATTATTTTCTTCATGCCACTGTACTACGCCAAGGGAGTTGTTTTCCTGCTGTGTTTTTCTTCTCTTGCATAAACCAAACAAAGCCTTCTTTGGGGATTCCCTGCAATCCAATTAACTTTTTCATTGTGAATTTTTGTTTTACTATTATAGCACAAGTGACAAAGAACTTGTTTTGTCCCCTGTTGCGTTATTGCTTTATACACCTACAAAATCATTCTTGATTTTTTTGATTACTTGAAGAAGATAGGTCATTCTATGGTCAGTCTCCTTAATCACTGACCCTATATATGTTCAAAAGTTGACTCCTTTTGACTTTGGGAGGATGGAGGAATCTGGGGAAGAATTCAGGGAAATCAGCCAAACGGGGTAAAACTAATATTCAATGCATCCTCACTCCAGCAAGCACTCTTCACAAAGAGAATTTCATGCAGTGGCATGTACCCCCAGGTTGCATCTCCTATCCCCACCATAGCCTTAGGACTTATGGAAAACTTGGAAGCAAAGAACATCCGTCTTCTCTCAGGACCAACAAAGGAGGTTGTGGGTGAAGACTGATCCACAGAGGAGTGAAAACAACTGAGATCACTCTGACCCTTATAAGGTCATTCACAGAATCTATTTCTTTCTGCAAAATTAGTTGCAAGTTTTCTCAAGTTTCATCACAATTAGCAGCTGATCCCTGGCCTCCACCATCCAAAGCTCACTTTTACGCTACTTTTTGCTTGCGCAGTTTGCAGAGCTTTAAAGACATCTGAAAGTGTATGGTACCAGCAATCAGAACCAAAATAAATCTGTATCTTAATATACAGAATCAGCTCGTAATAGGCAACTTGTTTAATTATGGCATTCAGTGGGAGTGGTTGTCTCTTTTTTGTCTCTCAGGCAGTTGGACTAGATGATCATTACATGTCCCTTTCAACTGAAATATTCTATTTTCATTATTTTACTCAGAGCTGGCCATCAGCAACCAACACCATGTTAGTCACTTTTCAATAGAAAGCAAGAACAGGGTGTTAAAGGCAGGGGAGAGATTTACGAGGTCTGAATCTCTGCACATGCTCCCTTGATTTTGCTCTTTGATCTTTTGAACAAACCCAATGTGTGGAAAACTTGAGTGGCCAAAACAGACAAAATGTATCATTTTTATGGTCTCTCCAGCTGTCCCTTCATCCTTCACAACAGTCAAACTAGTGAAAGTGGCAAAGCACCACAGAACAGAAAGGTTATGCAGGTGTTACAAGTAGTACACAAGTAAGAGAGTGATGCCTCACAAAAGAAAGATATCTTTAGTGCTTAGCAAAACTCCAGGACTATATTGATAATTGCACAAGGTGACTATCTATAAAATATGCTATCAATTCTGAGTTTAGAAAGACAGTGCCACTTAGTTTCTTCTGGTCTTTTTAATTGCCTTCAAGGCATAACACCTCTTAGTTTGAAGAGAGAGATCCTTAAGGACCAATGGTGGCTGATTAGATAAAGGAAACTCATCCATTTACAATCACCTATTCCTCCATTATCTCCTTTAGGCCACAACATCCCTTCACAGCATTCCTTCTCTCTCCTTTACCTTGTCCCTAGAAAACTAATTTTTTATTTTAGGCTTAAAAACAATCAGTTCTCCCTAGTGTCTTACCCAAAAAAACAAACTTTGATGGAAGTATCATAAGCGCATCTCGTTTCTCGGGAAGAATTCTCTACAGGGTAAACGTTCTAATCAATCTTGGCACTAGATGACAACTGAAACATACAACCAAGGAACAGAGAGGGGAAATACAAGTGTCATGAATGCCTTCCAATTCTGTTATATCACTGTCCTGATTTCAGTTGGGATAGAGTTAGTTTTCTTCCTAGTAGCTGGTATAGTGCTGCATTTTGGATTTAGTATGAGAATAACACCACCAATGTTTTAGTTGTTGCTAAGTAGTGCTTACTATGAGTCAAGTACTTTTTAGTCTCATGCTTTGTCTGTGAGGAGGTGCACAAGAAGCTGGGAGGGAGCAGAGACAGGGAACAACCCAAACTGGCCAAAGGGATATTCCATACCAACAGAACTTCATGCTTAGCATAGAAACTGGTCGAATTCGCCCTGAAGGGGACAATAGCTGCTCAGGGGCCAGCTGAGCATTGGTCAGAATGTGATGAGAAATTGTCCATCACTGTTATATTGTTGGAGTTCGGGAGTTTTTTTCAGTTTTCTCATTGTCTCTCTTTTTGAAATCTCCCTTTTCATTATTATTAGTAGTAGCGATAGTAGTAGTATATTGTACTTTATTTCAATTATTAAAGTGTTCTTATCTCAGCCCATCAGTTTTACAGTTTCTCCACCCCATCCCACCAGGGGACAGGGGTCAGTGAGCGACTGGCTGCATAGTACTTAGTGGCCAGCTAGGATTGAACCACAGCCACCATTAACACATTGCAAGTGAAGAAACCAACCATTTTTCACTAACCATGGATATCCAAAAGGAATCAATTTCCTAAGCAAAGGCAAAAATCAGTCTACATTCCAAATTAACTAAAACCTCAAGAGATTTTTCCTGTTTTCTGGTTTGATTTGTCTCACGTGACTTTGACCACTCAAAATTGCTGAGATCTAGAGGTCTTTATTTCAACTGGGCAAAGACTTGGAGACTAAGCTCTGCACTCTCAGGGCACTGTAAACACAACAGGCCCGGTCTGCTTGCACAATGCTCAGTGGGTTTGCCTTGGTTGAAAATATTTCTTCAAGATTTCTTTTCAACAAAAGTTGGGTTTTTTTCAGATGTTACAAAGAAGCGCCTCTCTAAACTGCAGTAATTTACCAGATTTGGCAGCACATGTAGAAAAGCATCTTGAACCACAAGGAGGTTAGACGTTATAAATATTTTCTGCTCATCTCTGCCTCATACGTCAGCTTTTCCCCAAAAAGCTCTTTACTCAACACTAATGCACGTGCACAGTCAGCAAGTTCCATACCTCAGAGAAAAGAGTGCCTTAAAGTACAGTTTGGAATAACTGGTTTTATATTCCACTATAATGTATTTCCAGAACTTGAGAGACCTTTAAAAAGTTAGGGCAAGTTTGCCTTTGTTTGCATAAACTTCCACATGCTCTTCAACAGTCAAGCATAATGCTTGACTCATTTCTGTGAAGGAGCCCTCACCCCACAGCTGGGCACAGCAGTCTTGGTTTCCCCTTTGGTTTTCTAGTTATCCTGCAGAAAACAGATTTAACACCACTTCTCTCTGTCAGAGTAGCACTTACAGAGTTGTCAAAACTTAAAGATGGAGTCCCTCAAAGGCATGCCTCAATTTCCTCACTGCCCACCCAAAATGCCCTCATGCTCAGGACTTGACAAGTTTACTGGATCCTCCACACAAGACCTTCTTGTCATGCTCCAAAACATGTTACAAATTTCTCTCAGGGATGCTCCTCCCAACTTCCTGCCTGGCTCCAGCAAACTAATTCCCCAGAAGGGATGCTGCAGGGTCCTGTGTCCATCCTGGATCACAATAAGCTTCTCCACCTATCACCATCATCTCCCTACCCACGAAACAGAAACTGCTTCCATCCTTGTCTCCTCACAAAATAAAGTTAATAAATAAAAGTAATAAATTATTTTTAAATAAAATCAATTTTCTAAAAAAAATCATATAAATATTATATACACAAAAATAATCTTCAATAAACTCAGGCAAGCACCTTGATAATGTTTGCAAACCAAAGTTTAATATAATCTGGAGATTTAAACATAGGTCTTGAATTCAGGAAAGTATTTTCTTAGACCCGACATGGTCACAAGCACCTCAGCAAACTCATTGTCAATACTTTAATCAAATGCAACATTAACACAGCCACAGTCATAACTGAAATGTATGTGATAAATACCATTTAAAAGGAGCCTAAGCCAAGGCATTTTATCATATCAAGACCAAGCGATGTCATTACATACAATTCCCAAAGGCTTGCCTTCTCCTGGTTAAGAACTAACTTCAGAAAATCATAAGGTTCAAAAAATTATTTTGTGCATTCCCTTGACCCTCCATGGAAGCAGAGAAAGCAGCCCTTTAAGAAAAGCCTGATTTTTGTATGCATCTTTCCTATTCTTATTCACAGCCCACCCCTGCCCAGGGCACCCCTCATGTTGCGTTTGGCCAGGTGCACTGTGACCTCTGTGCACAACACAAAGACCCTGAAAATGCTGGCAAGAGGCTAATGAAGGTACACCCAACCAGTGGAAGGAACGTTTAGCAATGACTCGCATCCATACTTTTCTTTTAGTCATGAACAACAAGAAAAGCTTGCAAATAATCTGGCTGGAAGAAACCCTTAGGAAAACCCTTTGGTTCTTCATCTGCCAAAATAAGCACCTGTAAAGGTTTGTGACACCCCCTTACCCCATCTGAAGGGAATACGGGGCTAAACCGCTTGCCCATGGCTTCAAGCAAGGGGAGTTCTTTGGTCCAATTCATGGCATTTATGCTCAGGCTCACCTCTAACACCCATCTAAAACAAGAATCTCAATGTTCAGTGTTTCTACACCAAGGCTGTATTCCTGGAAAAAGTCACAATGGAGAAGCACATCTTTGCAGCCTCATGAAGATGCAGCACCCTGCTCCTCAGGGAGGACTCCACAGCAAGGCTGAAGCCCTCCTCTGGAGTGTTCACATAAGAGGGAAAATGTTTTCCCTGCCTATTTCTGTTTCTAGCCAGCAGTTTTCTGAAGGAACGAGAAGGCTGTTCCAGCATGTGTCAGCTGTGAAGCCTGAGCTGCACTGTGTGTGCATACATGCACGCCCACAAGAACATGTGGTAGCTGCAGGAATTTAAAAGTGTTTTTCTCATGCGTGTACATAATGTCCACTTAAATCTGAGCACTGGTCTTAGATTCACTCTGAACATTGGCACATATGTCACATGCATATTAATTTAATTTATTTTTTTAAATAAATTATGAGTGAAAGAGTGAAGACTTTTCAGTGAGTAGTAAAAAGAACAAAAATAACACCTTTTTCTTTTATGCAGGTGCAACGTGTTTCTGTTTAACAGGACACTGCTCGAGTTGAAGTAAAAGCATAAAATGCCACTCCAGCGAAGTCTTCAACACTTTTCAGTCATGACTTGAAATTACTACTGAAATGTAGATTTGGTTTTAGCACTATGCTGTTTAAATAATAACAATTTAAAAAAGCTTTTAAAACCTTAATTTCCTCAAAACAAAGGGAAGTTATATTTGGTTTTAAACAAGCAACACCTAAATGTTTCTTCAGATGCCATTTTCAATACTATAATCATATGCAGAAGCTTCCAGGCCTGGCAGTTATTTGGACAGCTGTCAATCAAACTGTCTCACAGCTACCCCACCGTGTCAGCCATCAGCTAACCCACACTTTCCCAGGGACGTCTTAGCATGGCATCTTTGTTCTGTTTTCAGATAAACAGATCCAATTTCTCAACAAACAGACTGCTACAGTCCTTTTGATAACAATGTAATAATTCAAAACAAATGATTCTAGGCTTTGATGATAGCACTTTTATGGGTCATGAAGAAATCCTCCCACCAACATCTGTTTGATTTTATCTACTTGAACTTTATCCTCCAGTTGAAGATTTATAAGCTGAAATCGTCCCAGCCTGTTAAAGTCAGGCTAATGTTAGAGCACTAACACAGAGAATGAAAGTGCATTTTGCAGTCATCCTCCTTTTGAAATCCTGCCGTGAGGAAAAGATATCAAAAGTCTGAGGGATGTACATTTAAATATACAGGCGGTCTGCATCCTGCACAGAACCCTGGATGACTGAGAGATTAAGGAATCTAACTGTTGCCCGAAAGTGAGGGCAAGTTATTTACAGAAACATTATTTAGAAAGACAACATGAAAAATACAGATGTTGTTTACATTGAAAGACTGTTTTCTCAGTAAAAACCACTATGGGTGATATAAATTCACTCCAGATTTGTCTCCCCTCCCCTCTCTTAATTTCCTCATATACTGTAAATACAAGCATGACAGCAGACTTTTTAGAGTCACTTGTTACTTATTAACTAGATGGCAAAATTTAATCAGGATGCTTTTCAAATTAACAAAACAAAAAATAAAAGCACAACACTTTTCATTAAGATTCTGATAAAACAAGCCAGGAGAAAGTGTATCACATATTTACTACCTGAAAACACTTCTCTATAAAAGCCAGCAAAAAGAGAAAACATTTGGCGCTGTCTCAGTTGCAGAACTTTTCCAAGAAAAAAGACTTTGAAAGTGCTGACCTTTCTACAAACTGCTTCAATTTAACATTTGTTTTCTGGAATATTCCTTTCGAATAGACTTGCTCAGTATATTCCAGATGAGATTTATTTTAACCTAAAAATACAGTACCCATTAAAATATGTAGCATATCCTAGAGGACAAATGCCCACTAAAATTTTGCACTACTAACAAGAATATGTATCTTCTTTGCTATTTTCAAGAGAAAGAAAAAAACGTACTGCTATATCTCGTATGACACCACTTGGAATAGAAATATGAACATGATAGTATTCAGAGGTATGTTCCTCAAGAAGCTTAACCTTGTCTCTATACATATATTTATATATTTGCACACTCCTGCACAACTGTCAGACTCTCTATGAAACAACTCAAACTTACATTACACTCTTCCTACTGTAGTAAAATGTAAGAGATGATCCTGTAGATTAGAGGATGCTCTTATCACTGCTAATGTATACAGAGCAACTGCAAGTTGCACTACCTCAGTCCTAAATAAACCATTTAGCAAGACTCCTTCTCCACTGGTCTGAAGCAGCAAGAACGCATCCACACTGAGCTGCCTTTCATGAAAAGAAAAAGAAATCTGCTTAAATACTAAGACCTAACAAGCTCCAGCCCCAAGTTTACTGAGCCACAGTAAGAAGAGCAAGGAAAACGGTAGAGCAGCATTGAAAAAGAGGTGAATGATTCCCCTGGGAGAAGCCAAGCATGCTCCAGGAGATGCTGCTTCACCTTCTGCAGCAGCCATGTCCCAGGTGGACACCTCGGCCGTGCGCACAGGGTTGGGTGTCAAGACAAGCTCTCTGCAACAGAATTTGATTTCTCAGACATATCCTGTCCCTGCCCCTTCCTTTTCCCCTGGTCCTGAGAGGGCCAGAGAAGCTACCACTGGCAGTAGGAAGATGCACATTTTATCCTTCCCACCCAAGGGAGCCTGTCCCTGGTGCTGCTAGGGTAAGCAGTGGAAAGGCAATGGTCTACCCACCCTAGGAATTTCTCCAGGCAGTTATTTTTGTGAAGCAAGAGATTTCCTTTCTGGACAGGCAACAATCTGAATTTTGCTTTGGGGACTTTTCTGGGGGGAAAAGGAGGAGGCAGAGGGGTTGTTCTTTTTCTGACAGGAGGAAAAGCTCAGACAGGAATGCCTAAAGCTCAGTGGCAACATAAAGGAGCATAGCAAGAGGAAGACTGAAATGCCTGCATACCTTCCCTTTGACTCTGCCTGTTGTATGACATTTACCAGATGAGTATATGTAAAGTACTCTGTAATTAAGTTCATCTGATCATAATAACTTTAACTAAACTTCAAAAACTATGTCAAAACTCAGAAGCCAGAATAATTTGTATTTATTCTAAGTAGATGAGCATGCTGTTCAAGCGCAAATTCCACTTTTGTTTAGCATGAATCAAGCCAAATTATTTGGTAGCGTCTTGGAAATGCATTTTAGATGTGATCTACCCACTGCTTTACTAACTCTGCTGAGAACCTCCCCATTTCCAATGAGCTGTGTGTACCCATCTCCCTGGCCTGCCCCTGCCTGCGTAAGCTCCTGCAGCACCAGCCAGACCAACAGCCTGTCAGTGGAAAAAATCCAATAAAGTTGAAAGCCTTGCAGGACTTAATGACAGGCAAAAATACCTAATTGCATTTGAAGGGGGGCTCTCTTCAGGCATTTCATAGCTCCCATCTCATACAGGAACCAAATTCTGCAAGTACATCATTGCCACAGCTTTGCCGTATTGGACATGTACATTGCACTGCTTACGAGAAAAGAGCCGCCCTCCCATATTCAAGATAGAAACAAAATTCTTTTATTAGGGAAAATAAATTTAGACTCTAATGTCTTAGCAGTATGCCCCAAAATAACAAACTATAAAAGCTGTATGCTAATCTCACCAGAGAGAACTGAAAATAAAAAAAAGGAATGAAAGCGTCCCTCAACGCATGTGGCAGGACTGAAATTCCTCATTTTGAAATCTCAGAATTAAGTTGTCCACATGTGTTTCCCTCTGCCTTCTCTCCCCCTTTTATATTTTTTAAACCTGCATAACTGGGGACTTAAACACCAAAATTTTAAACAACCCTAGAGAAGAAGCACTGTTGTGGAAGAACAGCTACAGCCTGCACCCTGCACACAAAGCAGATTCGTTATGTCTAGCAAACTAGTCTGAATGAAACACTTGTGGAAAATACAGATCTACGCATCTCCATTTTCTCCCCCCATGAAACAGATTTTCTGAATAAATATCATGTTCTACCTAAAAACCAACATAATCAGAGCTTAAAGCTGCAATAGGTTTGCAGAAACTCAGCTGCCTTACACTGTATTTTTAGCAAATAGAGCAATCAAAGGAACAGGGGTGCACGGGCTGCTCTCGAAGCAGCAGCACACGTAGAATGGCACCAACAGCTGTAGGCCAGCAGAGCGCTCCTCTTTGAGGATGCTGTCTCCCATCAACTGACCTGACATGCAAATGTCTCTTTGTCCCACTTTCCTGGATCCATAAAAATAAAGAGAATGTTGCTTTCCCATCTCATAAGACCACCCCGAAATCTGCAGAGTAACTGCTCTTTATTAAATGGGAGATGCTGATAGTAGGCAGTGGAAAAGAGGCATAAATGCTTTATTAAGTTTTATATTTTCTATGTGAAATACAGCATGCCTTGAGAAACATGGTTTGCTAGTAAGCATAAAAATACCACTGAGATGTTCAGGTTGTCATATCCAAAATCAGAAACTGAATCTATCATCAGCTGTGCTAGCAATATATTTTCTGCCAAGTTGCCACGGGTAACAGAAATGCATGATGACAGCAATAAATAACTTTAATGACTGTTGATAATATCATGAAAAGAGCTCTGTGATACACTGACATCATTTAGAGGTTTACTAGCCATTACTAAGTGTTGTATCATGCCTCAGCTTGTCAGCTAATCGTAGCAAATCGCTTGTACGTACGCATTTTTATCCATCTGCATCTACATGTAAAATTCATTTTATGAACTATTTACTACACAGTTTATTTAGCTTATTTTCACTTAAGGTAATTCAAAATAGAATCATGCAATTACCCACCAGTGGATGTAGCTTTGGATTCTGTACAAACAAAATGCCTTTTCAAACAAAAGTGATTACTATCCTTTTAACCTCTGCCTAATCAAGTGATGGTGCATTCTACCACCATGCACCAGAGGCTGTTTATCACACGTATTTGTCATTTTTTAACCTTTTTTCTTCCTGGATTCTTGCAGTATCAGCATCTCTACAAATAAGCCTTTCTAGAAACACTAGGAATAAATAGCAAGACAAGATATTTTCACAAATACCTGCAGTTAGAAAAATTTCATAATGAAATATCCTTCAAATTAAATGATTCAGAGACTGGCTGACCTCACTATTACCTTTTAAGTTAGAAAATACTGAATGCTTCACATCATATCTTGAAATGTCTTCCTCCTCATCCCCACCCCATAGAGCTATTGCTACCACCAAAAAAACCATAATGCAGCATAGCCCTAAAAGACAGGCTTCAAATCAAAACAAGTTTAGACATTACATATTCTTCTCATGCATGTTTTCATTTCCTTAAGGAATAAAATGCTTTTCAATTTTTTGCATCAGTTATATTAAAACATCCCTTTAAGAGTGGGAAGATCACTATTTGCAGATGTGACATTCTCATATTTGTGATCCACATTAAAGTAAATGTATTTTTAGATGGTAAAAATAAGAGTTTAAAACCCTGTTTAAATCATGTACAGCTGTCATAAATACAAATATGAGAAGATCCCTTTAAGAAGTGATGATTAGCAGTACCTATGTACATGGAAGGACTTTGGGAAGATGATATAAAGGTTTGCAGATACCAAACAGACCAGGCACATCTGCCTCCTTAAACTCACATCACCTTTTTCCATTCACCATAGGACACGCATATTGACGCCATTACACCAAGCTGGGTTATACATCATAAAATACATTTGCCTATCAAAAAGGTACAGATGCATTACTTTCTTCTCCTTAAGCAACTATTCCATGCAGGTTACATATCCCACAGCATTTAGACACAAGCAAGGGGTTTATTTTCTAGCTACTTCCAGTTCTGAAGTGTTACTATGATCAAGATTTATATGTTATAGGCATACTTCAAGCTATGGTTAGTAATTGTATTTAGCTTAAGAGACAAGATTTGTCACCTGCACAAACTCAGGAAGAAAATTTAATGTATTTAATCACCAATCATGAGCCTAACCTAAATGCAGAGGTAGAGAATGCTGCATTCGCTTTTACTCTTTTCTTTTAACCCTTAAAGTGGCCTGAATAAGCATGGTATAGAAATGTTAACAAAGGTGGATAAACAGACATTTTTGCATTGTACGATATGCTCATTACTGTACTCATGTAGCAAAAATTGAATACCCAAAGAAGGCCAGGCTTGGTTCCCAACAAATCCCAAAGATGGCATTGTTTATGACACCATGGTCAGTGGTCCTAAGGAAAGTTCAATAAGGAAAGAAAGAAAGAAAGAAGGAAAGGAAATTAAAAAAAAATCATTATGGCTAATTAGGTTGTCTTAATAACAAGTATCTGTTAAAAGAACCTGAGCCTCCACGGTGTTTCTGATAAAGCTTTAGTACATGACGAAAGGATTTACAGCTACTAAGATTATGAGGTGGCGGGAGTCAGATCCATTTCTGCACCTCTTCTCAAGGGTCATTTAATGTGGAGGAAGTAAAGCTTGCTGGGCCTTGTTTAACATGTCTCAGGCTGAGAAGCTCCAAACAAACAAAATGAAAACTGAGTTCATTAAGACACAACACCATGGTCTTGTAAAGCCCATTTTTTCCTCAAGTTAAAGTGCTTGTAGAATCATAAGGTGCCTCCAGTTCTGAGACAAGACCATAACCACTTAAATGCCATCTCTGCCCTCTTTGCTTCAGAGGGCTCTGAATTTGTGTGAGCAGCAGCACATGGAAATTGGTTAGCGTTGGCAAACAGTGTGACAACTGCAACACAAACCCAAGAGGGGAAAATAAACAACCCTTCAGTCATCCCAATCATTGGAGCCACGTGGGCATTTAACATGCTGTGGGTTCCTCAGGCCTTGGAGAACATAAATTAGTGCAATAAGTGATACAATTAATAAATTTCAACAGTCAAATATAAACACAAGTATCATATCCAGGAATAAATCAGGCAGTTGTTAAAAAATAAACCCTGTTGCTTTGGACTACCCTGAACTCCCTGGCTCACTTTGGATCCACTCACAAAATGAAATTGCTTTCCAAGCAGAAACTGTAAACATACAGAGATGAAATTTCCTCTCAGAGTCATTTTTATCCAATGCAACTGTTTCCTGGGCCCACCTTGGAATTCCCCACAGAGACCTCTTACTTTCAGGACCAAACAGAACCCTTTTCTCCCTGTCCAGCTTAATGCAATGTCTCTCAACTCTAGATTCTGCTCAAGCAAGGAAAGGATTTGCCTATCTAAAACACCCGAACCTAAGTGTCTGTAGCACCAAGCGCCTCAGCTCCCTTCTAAAGATTGAATGAGGTCTCTTCCAAAATGCATTGCAATAATTTGGGATTAGTGAATAAATCAATCTGTGGCATATAACCCACACCAGGTGATTCTATCAGGAGTACGAAAAGTTCCAAATTTACCAACATATAAAGTAAAAAATGCCCATAAACAATCTGTAAATCATACCACTTTAATAACTAGCAACAACAGCTTCATTATCCAAACCAGTATGTTTTAAGACCTGTTCTCTCTGTTCTGCTCATCTGCCCTGCAGGTAAAACCTTGGTTTGCTTAGCAGTAGAGTGTTTGACCCAGCTTAAAAAGGGGGAAAAAAATTAACAAAATTATCAAAATAACTTTTGATATTTTTAAATAATTATGAGCATGAACAGACAATTGTAGGGCAGAAGCCCATTTTGAAAAAAATAAATGAATACAAGACATCAGTTTGGAAGTGGCCAATTTTCTGTCAAAGTCATAAAATTTGGATAAAAGCCCAAAACAGTAGAAAACTGACTTATCAAAGCTTGGACTTTACCCATCTGGTTGCTTTTGTGTGAAGACTTAGAGCTTTGGTATAAACAGGATTGCGAATGATCAGCATGGATTTTATACCATTTTAGGTAAGCAGATATAGTTAAAAGAATCAGTCTCTTTGTGCTCAGCTTTAACGGATTTCCCTTAAAAGATATAATTTTCCTTTCCTGTTGGGAAAGAGAACAGGGCAAAGCAAAACGTAAAAATCTGGTAGCAGGAAGAATTCTCAAATGCTTCAGTGAAGAAAACATATATACATTTGAAATACTTAGATCAGCACATTACATAAAATCCTTCTTCCCAGCCTTCCTGGAAACTCAATGAGGAGACCAGAGAGTGGTGCACCCATAAAATGTCAAAGCACTAAACTCTATCACTGGACACTCAAAAGCAGTCAGGAGGTTTTCTCAGGGTGACGGCCAGTGGGGTTACCTGAGGATGGTGTGTACATGAGCTTTCTACCACCCTGGTACAGATGCCAGACCTAATTATAGGTCCAGGGCATTGCCAACTTAGTTCAGTAACCTGAACCCTGAGGCATCTCTTGTGGCCAGCACCCTCTCCAGTCCTTGGCTGGCATGTGTGCAACAGCTACTTATATGGGCCTTGTTGCTGGGGACTCCCAGCTCAGCACCCTCCTGACAGTTGGTGACACTCTCACAACACCTTCCCTGCAGTCACTGTGCAGGCAGCAAGCTTGAGCAGAAGTTGCTTTGCCCAGTGGGTTGTCCCCATGGTGACATGTCTCACTCAGGTGGTATATTGAAGACTAGTCTTAAGGTTGCTTGAACTTCAAACTATACCTCTGCCAGGGAGGAGACAGAATCACAGACTCCTGATCCACATCACACTGCACACAGCAGTCTCCTGCTCACATCTTCACACTTCAAAAGTTGCTCTGTAATTTGCTGATAACAGCATTTGCTAATAGTTTTAATAAAACCCCAAATTTGGCATGAATCAATTTGGCATGGATCTTCTCAGTCAGAGCTGGAAACTCATAGGTAGGGGACAGAAAAATTAAAGCTGTCAAGAGCAAACAAGAAAGTTCACAGCAAAGATTTCTCCTTCAGTTTCAAGGAGAGATTCCCAAAGCATGAACATGCCTCACTTCTTTTGGGAATACTTCACTGGGGGGGTGAGATGTTGGCCATCACTATCTCTTCTCTTCAGCACAGACCCTGCTCTCTTTTTACACCAGAAGCTCATGTATTTGTGACGCAGATAAAATAGTAAGACTTAGGAAATTAACCTGGAAAAAAGCACAGATGACAAGGGAAAATGAGCATACTAGAGAATAAAGAAGAAGGAGGAAATTAAAGTATGCAAGCACAGTGAAAGGCAATCAAGCAGATCCAGATGCTAATATGCCATAAGCAGAGGCTCACAGGAAAAAATTAAAACAACTCTGATCTTTAGTAAGTAGACAGGCTCCAGGGCAGCCCAGCTTTTGAAATGCTTCATAACAAGGCTATTCAAGAGTCTGTTGAAGACCAAGCTAAGCTCCTCCATATTCACTGTATGCGACTCGGCATCTTTTGTTTTTCTGAATCTTGACATTTTGGGTGATGGCAGGCTGGAGTATTAACTGGTTCTCATCCAGGACTTCTCCCTGTTCTATTGCAAAACATCCCCTCTCTTAGTATATGGTTTCTTCATATACTCCTTGCCATGAGCCAATTTCCCGAGCCATCAAATACCCCTCTGCAAAAGACAAGGCAACACAAGAAAACCATCACTCCCCCAAAATACCACCAAGATTCTCTGAGGTGAGCTGATTTTTAAAGTGTCACAAAAATACTTCAGAAAATTGAGGTAAAGATGCTTCATCTCTCCCTCTCTGTCTTCTACAGAGAGAGAGAGATGAAGAGGAGAGTCTCCTTTCCAGGCTACACACTTGGGCTTGTTACCTCAATTCTAGAGTATAACAGCTATGGCTGTTGGAAGTTGCATTCAGTTTGAGAAGAAACAGAGAAAACAGCAAAACTGCCTGCCAATAACAATGTTCAAATCCTTCAGCACCACAGCCTTATTTGTCCTGATTGAGTAACATATTTCCTATTATAAAAATGCATTACGTTTCACAAAATCAACAAGACTACATTTGTCCACCTTCTATAATGCAAATAAAGAGAGATGAGAAAGGTAAGAAAAGCAATGTGGTGAACTAAATTTATCTATGTACTTTATCTTTTAAAAAGGAAAAGAAACCTTTATACCATAGGTCTCAACATCTTTGATGAATTACTACCAGTACGGCCTTAGAAAGGTACCAGAGAAGCATATTATTCTGCAGAGGTGAATTGCTTCTCTGCACATTTTCTTCAAGATTCTGGAGCTCTTGGATTATGTTTTGTAAATCAGTTAGCTTCCTAGCCAGAGATTAAGGTAAATTCTGCTAAGGACTAAAAGTTGACTTAGGGCATTAAGAAGGATTAATGTTTAGCTGTGGTGAAGCTGAAGTACTAGGTTAGCATGTTTACGCAGTGCTGTAGATCACAATTAATCCAAAATTAGTATAAAAGATCAACAGCAACTGCTCTTGCATGCCAGCTTGGCTTAGTCCTAAAATTAAGACTTACTTTGGGGGCAATCTGTGTGCAAAGTTGTCATGCGTCTGCCCTAATAGGTTTAAAGCTTTCAGAGGAATCCATGCATTTTAAATGTTTAGCTTCTTTGCCCTCTGCTTCGAGAAAATAAATGTAGGAGTCAGTACTTGAAAAGCTTCTGCTTTCTATCTGTGTCACAGATCCATCAGAATAGATTGGTGCTAGCAGTGAACAAAAGCAAATACAATTTCCTGTCTTACAAAGAAAGGGTGCTTAAAATATGTACTTTCATTCATCATCAAGGATTAATAAAAATAACAGGGATTTTCTGGTAGTAAATATTCATGCTGCATAACAACAAAGATAGTAGAAGTACACACAGAGGTCCAGGTATATTCATATATACAGGCACAGGCGTATATAGTTTTGAAAATTATAATTATAGCTATCTGTTCTATAACTATAAAAAGTCTATCTATAGCAATATATTTAAAGACATTGGAAGATGATATTAAATGACATATTACAGCATATTTTAAGAGAGCTACGCAGAGGAGAGATTTCCTCTTTTCTTCCAAGTCAGTTTAAATGATGATTTCTAGCTCTCTCCAAACCCAGAAACATCTATGTGGTCTTCAAAAGAGGAGCTGTGCTGGAGCACATTGAGTATAACCCAGCTCAAATTCCTGTTCAAGCCTAGCATGGGACTGACCAATCCCAAACCCATGCCTTTGCAGATCTGCACTGTTTAGCCTTAAGAAAGCTAGAAGGGAGTTACGAAGGGAATCTGCAGCTCTAGCACGGGGGACTACCACACCCTTGGGGCCATTCAGAAGAAAACAACATGCGCTGTGAGGCAGGGGCTTAAAGGCAGTATATGCATAATGAGGCAGACTGCGTTTGGAGGCAGCCATCATTGAATGCGATGGTCCTACAGTTATGGAGCCAGCATGTCCAACTGCAGGGCATAAATTGCCCTTAAACCAGAAAGCAGGTGCCAAATTAAGAGATTTAACAACCTGCAATATGCAAAATTAAATAGGTGAAAGCTGAAACAAGCCCATTGTGTAGAGCAGAAGCCCTGCTCTATGACTGGGATTATAAAAGTCTTGAGTTTTAGTTAGGGGCTCCACTGTAGGTTTTTCAGGTTTTTCTGTGGTTTATCAGTTTACTCTCTTTAGGCAAAGCCTTTTCACCCTTGTCCAGAAATACATGTTTTTGCTTACAGTGTTATATTACTTTAGTATATTAGTACAATCGTTACCAATTTCAAAGCTCATTGCTGAATTTGGTAACTAATTAATGATCTTTTCCTCTTTCCTCTATACTAATGCAAAACCAGAAATGGCCATTCTAACCACCTGTTTCATTATACTGAAATAAATTGAATCCACAGGAAAAACAACAGTGTAGTGTTGTATCAGGAAAGACATTCCATCCTCATCCCAACAACACAGAAGCTGCTGATGTCGAGTGACATAAGTCGTGAAATTAAAATCGAGTTTCTCTGCACATTTCACAGCTGTGGCAAACATTCTTGATGGGGCATGCCCAGCAGCGAGGGCTATTTGCAGAGCTCTTTGCTAAGCAGTTTTTTTGTTACCAGGTTCCAGACTTACAATACAATTCATTGCTTCCAGTGACAACAGCATATTGAGAGATGGTAACATCTGTGTCTATGCCTAGCTAACCACATTCAAGCTGTGATGGTTATGACATTTGTGAAACTTGATTAAGCTTTTCTTTAATCCCATTCTTTATTTTAGAAACACACGCGAACAATTTCATATCCAAGTCTCAAAGGAAACTCTAAGCTGATGCGATGTGGCCGCTTGCAAGAAACTTGAAAATTCCCTTGCTGAGGCCTGTCTCCAAGAGACACACAGGGCTTCCTGTTTATGCAACTATTCATACCAACAAGCTACACTTGAGAAAAAAAGAAAAGTGAAAAAAAAGAAGGAGGGATGCAAGCACAACCAAGGCACATTCACTAAAATTTCATACGAGCTCACTGTGGGCTTGTGCTGGATTCCTCTCTTTGATCCTGACTGAGTTTTCTTTACTAAAATGAAATACACATCCTCTACCCCAAAGATGATTTGACACACCATGCTAACCCAGGTCTTCTCCAACCTTTTCCCCTGTACACTTGTAGAGAGGTCCCACTAGCTGACCTCCATGCAATAACTCTGTTCTTCTCCTCTACCCTTAGCCTTAAATGAGCAGGAGAAACTGACAAAATGTACTTGCATTCCCAACACACAGGTTAAGAACAACTGCAGGATTCATTTTTGTATTAGGAAAACTCAGCTCAGGTAAATCATCTTGTTTTCAAAGAGGTCCCCAAATTTACATCTGGGTGAGTGAGGCATGCAGAGGTCAGGACACTTGCCTAAGATCACACAGAACAGCTGAGCAGGATTTGGGGTACCAAACATCCTCTGGATCGCAAGCCTTTCTTCTGTGAATAACATGACGTCCTTATGTTGTCCTTATTTTCAGTAGCTACAAGATGCCTGAGCAAAGGTATGTTACAGGCCTGCAAAGCCTTGTAAAGCTCTTATAAAAGAAACCACAAGCAAAATAAATCAGTTGTACAAGTTGCTTTTCAGGAAGCAATCCTGTCTTTGCCAAATGTGTTTCCTTAGACAAAATGATGCATACGCACATGTATTTATCTGTGCTTTGTATGGTCCTAAGACCTCAAAGCAATGAGCTCAGATTTCTAGCACCTGCTGGACTAAGTGAAAGAAAACACACCTGAAATGAGCTGGAACCACCTAGATATCAGCTAGCTTGCACCTTTGAAGAACACATTTTTCCTAGTAATAAAAGATAGTCCTCATCTGAAAATATTAGGTCTTCATTTTAAATATTTTTCACTTGTCTTGTTTCACTGTAACAGGCATACACACCTGATTAAAAGGGAACTACAGTTTTGTGGTTGAAAAAGTAAACATGCTTTTCTACACATCAAAGACATAACGGCACACTGCATAACAGAGCACACCAGCGCAAAAAAGAAAGGGTTACTAACCTCTGCTTTCAAGTATGAATGATTGATATGCAAATATGGCTTATGGTAATGCTCGTGAATGTCTGCTTCTCTGGCAGCTCAGTGCTCCTGCATGTATTATGCTCACAGATCTGGGCTGTGTGAGCAGCCTTCAGGGGCACATATGCACATTCAGAGATGCAATTTGCTATGGAAGCCTTCCAGAAAGCCAATAGCTGCTTTGCACCATTAAACTAAACATATATTTTTAACTCCTCAGAATCAACAGAAGCAAACAGTGTACATATGCAAAATGCCTTCGGTCCCATGCAGCAGGGGAACTGCCAAACCCCAAGTATTCAGGATAAATCATGAGTGGGAACCTCAGATCATGAAAGAGACCTTTAAAGAAATCACAAGGTAGGAGCAAAACTTGGTCTCTTTTACAGTACCTTTTTTCTTTTGAAAAGATTGATGAACTCATATTTTAACCCTTTTTCTGAAGCACAACCCTCTGCCACATACCTTTTTACGCAACAAAATCTGACTCATCCCTTGCCACTGCTCCCAAGAGCTGGGCTTTTACTGAAAAAACTTCAGAAAACACCTCAAATTTTTTATAAGATTATGAACTGGCAGTGAAGTTACACAAGCAGCCATCCACAGCACACCCTTCTGAAGCCTGCGATAAAACTTCCTCTCCAGCCAGTAGTTAAAATATGTTAAGAAACTCCAGGTCTACCAACAAGCAAGCATGCAATCAACACCCTTAATTTCCTACATATTTACCTCCTCCAGTAAGTGCTCTGCAACACAGCAAAGTGAACCCAACTGTTTCCCATTAGGCAACTGTGTGCCGTAGCTTTCCCGCGCATGCAATCACAGCCGTAACTTATGACTAGCATTTCTGTACACACAATTTCAGCGGCAAGAGAAAAGGTGGAGGAAGAGATATCAAGCCATGAAACCTTAAGACTAGCTACAGTACCTGCAAGATCCAAAGCAACACTCACAGTGGAGGCTTCCCCAGGGCAGAGAGCCCAGCATCCTGCTCTCTACAGCCCAGCTGTGGACCTGGCCTGCATATAGTGATTTAAAGAGACAGAGGAATGAAACTAAAACCCACCGGCTTTTAACCAGGTTGTTGTACAACAAATCACTTCCTCTTTTTTCCCTTTTCTTTTTTTACGGACTACCTTTAAATAGAATCTGCCAAAAAAAGTATCACATTTGTGCACCTTGGTCTCTTCTTAGCCAGCTTCAAGACAACAAAAAAAGTAGCAAAACACAAGTCCTAATGACTTGAACATGTGTTTGGAGCAAATGTAAATATTCCACTCTCCGAATGAGAAAAGCTCTTGAGCATAGGCTTAATTTTATCTCTCCTCAATAAATCATTTTTAAGCATGTACCTAAATATAAGCCCTCATTTTACTTTCATTAATACTAATATGACTTTTACATGTGCTTAAAATTTAACATGCACTAATGTGGCTTGCTGAACCTGACCAGGAGAGACCATGATTGTGTGAGGCATAAAATCCCTGAGACAGATTGCATATTGGACCCTGTACACATTGTGTGCAATTCACAGAGTAAGACAAGTAAAATCATAGGAGCTGAGCCATTTGGGGTGGTAGACCCATAGCAGGAGGAAATTATACTTTCTACTTTTTCTACTGCAAGGACTTCCCAGTTCCCTGTGGACTCTATCCTGATAAAGACAGGGGCCAGAAGGAAGTAGACAGTGACAGGGATAGCAGAAAGCGCAGTTGCGTGCAGACTCTCCCTGGCCTGACTTTGAGAAGCAACAGGCAACGTATCAGCTGAAGCTGAGCAGCAGCAGTGAGCTTTCTGGTGCTGCTCCCCCTGCCCAGAAGGACAAGTCCAGAAGCTGTCCCATGCTGGACATACCTGACTCCTCCTCAGTGCAGGGGGAAGGCATCTTTGCGTTTCACCGTCCAAGTCTGTATCCAAATCTATTTTAACTGGCAATAAATTAACTTTCTCCACATCGAGTCTGTTTTGCACATGATGGCAATTGCCAAGTGTCCTCCTTGCTTTATCTCAACCCATGAGATTTTCCCCCTTATTTTCTACCCTTGTGCTGTTAGAAAGGAACTGAGAGAGGCTAGGTGGGTATCCGGCAGCCAACCTAACTCAACCTACCTCAGAGCCTGAGATCCCAAAGCATCAAGTTGGTCCACTTTGGTCAGAATCATCTTTTTTCTTTAAGTGAGATGAAAGGAGTAATTCATACATACATACACATACATATATACACATAGCATATACAATGTTCATATTACATTAATGTGAAAAAGCACAATAAAATGCCTTCTACTCTATTCATTGTTACACCATCTAGGACTATAAGATGATTTTTTATGAAACAAAATGTTCCCTCATTTTGCAAATTATTTCTTTTATTCACAAAATACAGATTACCAAAGAACCACAAAGACAAAACTGGGAACTAGAACCACATGAATTAAAAAAGCCTGTAAAATTGCTAGTTATATGTTAACCTCAGACCTTTTTCCCCCAAAGATTATTTTTAAGCTAATTTTAGAAGCTGATCATTTCACAGAGAGACACAGATATAGCCAACACCGTAACTATGCTGTACTGAAGATGCAACTGCCACTGTGACATACATATGCACATCCAGCCTAGTTCTCCTGTAATGCATCTGTGTTAACACACAGACGCATGGGATTATGAGATTACCGAGATGAGGTGTTTTGTAGAAGACCAGTTTGGCAGCCTAAATTGCAGGAGTAAAGATACTAAATCAAAGGATTTGGTATTTTTCAAATATGTATTTTGAGTGAGTCACATTACCATGGACTCACTTATACCTGTGGTTCCATGTCTGTGGGTCCCAGCACCCAGTTCAGCCCCACGGATGTGGTGAGCTGTGAAAAATATCCTAGAAAATACCCAGTTACAGTCATAATCCTCTGAATCACTTGCTAATTTTATCAGTACATCGAAGAGAGCCAAAGCACAAACCTCATGTACTGCTGGTTGCTTAAATGCAGCATACTGGGCTCATGTGTCTACTCAACACGTACATCTGCTATTTAAGAAATTCACCTCAAATTTACATGACTGTTTCATATTTAATGTTCAGTATATACAAATTTGAAGGTCAGGTTCCATATTTCTTTATTTATATATTTACATATTTACAAGTACACCATAATAAGGTTAAGCAGCCAGTCTTTAGAGGGCCTTGAAAATCTCTCAGTGGAAATACTAAACGGACAGTATGAATTTTTGTTAGCAAATACTGGTTGATTTAATTACAATGTGGCATCCTTCAGGAGGTCCACTATTTTCTGCTGAAGTACAAGATGAATAAGATATTTTAGCATAATGAATATGAAATTTAAATTTCGTAAGAAAGACATAGGAATTTATTTTTTTTATTGATGAAACAAGAATATTGATAACTACATCACCTAAGAATTTGTTTTCTCAGAAGAAACATAAGAAAACTAGTCTAAAGGTTGTCTTTAAGTAGCCTAAGTGTTCTACATAGCACAGATTTCCATGGCAATGCTGTTAAAACGAAACTCTGGTAAGAGGCTGGACCAGCAGACAGCACAAAGGCCAAGACAAAGCACAGATACCTCTGGAGCAGTCAAGAAGCTCAGTGGCCTTGAGCACATGAGAATGACTGGTGGGAAGAGACTAACGTCTCCCCAAGACACAGATGTGGCAGGAGCTGGGAGCTCATACCTGAGACAAACTAGGACTGATTGAAGAGGCAAGATGCTGTTGACAATCTTGGGAAGCATTGACTCTTCACCAACACCAGGCTTCGGTGGATGGGCTTCAGCATCCGACTTGGGAAAGAAGAAATGTAGTGTGACAGAACCCTTATTTGTACAATGAATTACTATATCACAGATTTTCTAGTTACTAAAAAATTGTAAACTAAATGAAACCAGAGGAAAAACTGAGGCAGTACATCTGTTCCAAGGCAGATTCTTTCCTCCCAGGGAAAAGGCCAAATTAAAAGGTTAATAACAGAATTACTATGGGTCTTCTGTAGGCGGGTTTTTAGAAAAAAGGGGAAGCTTTGCGCCTTTGGCTAAGCTACTCACACAGAGCTAGAAGCATATAATACAACTCTTTCCCTCCTTGGTCT
>JAOEHY010031663.1:0-29316 GCA_025447955.1 Psilopsiagon aurifrons | reverse complement strand
TCTTTTGGCCGGTCTATGGATCGGAAAAAGATTGGGTAAAACAGCAGTTATGACGTTCTCCCCTGCCTTTCCGCGTCGATGAGCGATGACGTTGTCCTTAGCAACGCAGCGGCGCGGCGGGTTGCTAGGGGCGGCCATGGCCGAGCTGGCTGGGCCGTGGCCGCCGCCGGTGGGCGCCTACGCGGAGCAGCGGGAGCTGTTCCGGCTCCTGCAGGTGAACGGCCCGCGCCTGCACTGGGGCACCGCGGGGGGTAGGGGCGGCCTGGACGACCCGGGGGACGGTGAGGGGCACACGGCGGCGCCGGCCTGGCCCGGGGTGGGGGGCCGGCTTCCTCACCGTCTCTGCCGGCGATGCTACCCCCGAGAAGGTTCATCTGGGGAGGAGCACGCTGGTATTTTCCCCAGCGGACGGTACCGGGCTCCTGTGGGAACTCGCAGGTGGTGGCCCCCTGTGGGGGTCAGGTGCACCGGCCGAGGGCTCAATTAATTAATTTATTTATTAATTAACTCAATACGGGCCTGGTAATTGCTGGAGCTCGTACACGTCAAGTTTTGAGGAAGAAAGTGGTAGCCTGTGGAGGAATAGCGATGAGGGGGAGGCGGCAACAAAGAGCGGGAAAAGCAGGGGTGAAGGGGTTTGCCTCCCCCACAGCTGCTGAGGTAGCCCCGGAGCTGCTGAGGTAGCCCCACTGCTGCTGAGGTAGCCCCGGAGCTGCTGAGGTAGCCCCACGGCTGCTGAGGTAGCCCCACTGCTGCTGAGGTAGCCCCGGAGCTGCTGAGGTAGCCCCACGGCTGCTGAGGTAGCCGGCTGCCGCCTGCCCTTCAGCGCCGGCCGTCCCAGTGCGTTCGTTTCTCGTCACATTCCTGCTGCTATCGCGGCTTTTCTGTGGAGATGAGTGTCAAAAATAAACAGCAGTGCACTTCTAACATCGTTGTGGCTTCACTAAATAGCAAGAGTGCTTTCCCTGCCTTAGAGAAAGGTACGTTTTGTTTCGTAAGTCTGGGGAAAGCCCTTTTGTCGTGCATGGGGAGGTTTGGTGCTGCGGTTCTGAGGTGAGAACCTGGTAGAGAGGTTCCCCTGTGTGCTGCTGCTCCAAACTCTGTTGCAAGGCCTTTTTATTAATATTTCCGTAAAAAAAACCACACAAATGCTTATTTTTTTTCTTTTTTCTTTTTTCTTTTTTTTTGTCATGTAACCTAAGGTTAATTACAGTAACCAGTTTAGCATAATATTTGTGGGGGTTTTGATAGAAATACTGTGTTTTGCATGCCATGAGGTATTGAATGCAGCTGCAGGACCTTGTATTACATAAAACAATTGTGGGATTTACTGGGGATCTTGTTTTCTTTTTGTGCTTCAATTGTAGCAATGTAATAGTACAAACAAACACAGCTTGAAATTATTGTCCTAAACTTTAAACATTAAGCATTTACAAAACCCAAAATACCAAACCTAAAACATGAGTCCCAAAACATGACACTCCACCCCACCCCCCAAAGCTCATGTAAAATTAAGCTTATGTTCTGATTCACAGAACTCATGTAAAATTAAACTGTGATTAATAGATGTGAATAAAATGAAGCATACGTGTAAGTGCAGGTAGGAACTGGGCACGGAATAGTGGAAGAATCAGTCATTTTCAGTCTGAATAGGTTTGAATTGTAGTAAGGCCAGATTTCCTTAGTTTCTTCATTTTGATAGCTGCTGATAATGGTGGTGCCAGATTCAGGTTTCGTAGTTTAAATGAATGTTGCTGGAAAGTAATGATTTTAAGCAAACTTCCAATAAAAATACCAATTTTATACCGTGTGCTCTCTGCTGCCCAGATCCTGAAGCATCAGGTCTTGCGCGTGAAAGAGTTTATAAATGAACTTGAGTGTTTTAATTATTCTAAGTAAGTGGATGAAGTCCAAAAGGAAAATGGGTCACTCTAGTAAAAGATAATCATTAAAATAAAACATTTTATGGAATATACAGACTTTATGGTATTTACTTGTGAATATTAAAATGTTATGACTGATTTTTAGCAAAAGATGTTCTATTCCAGTATGAGCACTGCAGTAGGTAATGTAAGTCAGAGCAGTAGCTGCTGTTTGATGTTTAGTGTTAATTTCAGAATTCTTGGCTGTGCTGAAATGTCTTGTAAAGAGATCTACAGTTTGTGTTTCTCAGTGCTACTTCTTCTCTGCCTGGAAAGCTACAATCCTCACTGAAATCAGCAGAACATCCCCACACTGTCAGTGGGAGCTGAAGCAAGGCCCTGTGTTAGGCATTTAACATGAAAATGACCTCCAAAGTGGACATCCAAGGAAATGCTTGAAGACTTTCCCCCCATACACACACCTTAGTTTTCATGTAGGATGAAAACTAGCATGATTACAAAAAAGGGATGTGCTGCTTTTGAGGCTTTGGTTGTTGGTCTTGGGTTTTCTGCAGATTGTATCTTTTCTGTAGTCCTTTAGGCTGGTGAGAAGCTTGTGGGAACGTGCTTGAGAAGGAGGTTTAACTTGCCCTGCAGAGATACTGATTTCAGTTGATTCCAGTTTTGAAACTCCTTGTATGGTTTTTATGTCAATGCTGATTCAACTGTTTTGACACCGGGCTCAAGTGGTGCCTGGTGCCCATATGTATCATGAATAAGCCAAAGTGATGGGGTTATTTTTGTTTCAATTGGCAATTACTCACTGTGCTTCATGGTTTCATAGTTTCAAGTTTGTCTGTGAAAGGGACCTTAAGAAAATAAACATTTATAAACTCTTTTAAGATCCCTATTGTAATATTGCTGTAAAAATGCAATACATTATGACTGCCTAGATATGGTAAATTTTCTTCTGACTCTGCCCTATTTATTTTCAGAACATGCTTGAAGAACTAATAATTCATCAGCCAGATGATCCTATTCAGTTTATGATAAACCATTTAAAGCAAAACAATGATGATGGTAAGTGAAAATTGTGACACCATAAATAGTTCAACTCCTTGTTTGTAAACAGCTGTTTGAAAGCTGTGCTTCAGTTGGCAGATAATAGATAAAACTTTTCAGGCTGTGTCGGGGGGGGGGGGGGGAGGTGAGCATTTTGGAAAAGTTATAGGTAAGATGCTTTTAATATATTTTTTTATTGGGTAATCTAATAAAAAATGCACTTTAACAGTTATAACAATGAAACTCTCTAAGGGAATAACAAAGAGTTCTAGTGTATCAATTATTAATGCTTTCTGTGCCCCATCTGATATTTCCTGTTGTCTTTAAGCTCACTAATTACTCCTTTTGTCAGGTGTAAATTTGGGTTCCTATTCTACCTGGGCTGGCAGATTCTTTGTGGTTTTGATTAGTTAGTTACTAGCTGCTGTTAATGAGTTCCACTGCTCAGTGGCATCTCAGCTGAAGGAACAGTGAGCATGCCTACTTCTATGTATAACAAAACCTGATAAATTGAATAGGAAGTCTGTATTCTGCACCATAAAAGCATGTTCTCTCAATCAAATTATTTGATTTACAAACTGTTCACCCTTAGGCAGATTATATTTGGATATGCACAACTGAACTATAATTTTTGTTCTGCATGAGCTGTCAGGGGTAGCTGGTGTCATGTTGCTTTGATGTTTCTTTAAAACCATAGTAAACCATTATGAAAGTTCTGCTGCAGCATCAATGAAATCGTTCTCACTAGAGGTGCTGGGAACTCTTAGTGGTGGGGATCAGATGGATGTTGATTGAAATGCTGCTAAATATATACTAAAAAAATATATAAAATAAATCGAATCCTGCAAATTGTGTCCAGCCTTTTCTGATGCAGGCGGCATGAGTAATCAAACTGCTTTTTAGACCCGTGGAAAATATATGGAAGGATTTCATGTGGTTTGATAGAATGCTGGTAAAATTTCTGCACATTGAGCTAACATTTGTCCTCAAGCCCCACAGTATTATTTGAATAGAATTAGGCAGGTTTCCATTCATGACTTCAGTACTTGGAAGCTAAAGATAGAACTACAGCAGTTGTTTGTCAAAGGAAAAATGCTGTCTGCTTTTGGTCTGGAAAAAAAGGAAAGCTATTAAGAAAGGAAAGGAACTCCAATTAAAATTAAAGCCTTAATGTTGTTTTAAGAATAAATTATATGGAAAATAATGTAACAGGAATCTGTAGCAGAGTTGCTTTTACTTTTTGATCATGGTAGAAGGTGCTGACTATTTAGAAGAAAAAAATCTTATTAGAGCCATCAGGAAAGTGATGAATTTTCATGATCTTCCCTTGCTAGACACTTTTAGCCCTAGAGAAAATTTCAAACAGAGATGTGTGGAAAAGCAGCATTGAGTCTATCCCAGGTGTGAAGTTAGGAAACCTTTTTAATTAATAATGGCATCTAAAGTACTCTTAAAAACATAAACAAGTCTAATGATGATTATAGCTTACAACTGTCTTGAAAATCTCCTAGGTCAAATGTGTGGCTAAGTGTTTGTGCTTGAGGCTCTGTACTATTGTTCTTTCATGTGTTTTTTCCAAAAGCCTTAAAGAACCAGATGAAGCCTGAGAATTCTTTCATATACAAGATGCTCATTTTCTACACTGTGTCTTGGTTTGTACTCATGAAAAAAGCTTTTGGGATCCAAGTGGCATTTCTGTGAGTTCTTCCTTTACAGTCAAACCTCTGAAGAGATGTAAAAAAGTTCTGCAAGAATGTTCATCATGTACTATGTGCTTTTCCTGTTTGACAAAGGATTTCTCTTACAAGTTAAGCAAATTTTGCCACATTAATATTAATCATGGAATCTCTCTGACTTGAATGGAACTCAAGAGTCCAGCTTTTTTGTGTGTGTGTGTGTTATTCCAGGATTAATTTTATTGCTAAAATAATTGGTGAATGTTAAAACTTACTTTACTTGGAAGTGTAAACATATAATGAAATATGATTTGTTACTGAAGCAAAAGGCATTTTCTAGATTTCAGTGTCTTCATTTAGCTGCTGGTTCTGACCTCCAGTATTAAATACTGACTATTTACTGATTGGAGGGGATTAAACATTACATCCAGCAGTGTCCTGGTTGTGCCCTTGTGTCATATGTTTAGGGAGAATGCTTTATAGGAGTCTTACAAGTGTGCAAATGAGTAAATCAGTGAATTACACTGCCCCATCTGCTGCCAGCCACTAAGCAGAGAGAAAAGCAGATTTAGTACAAAGTGAGCATTTACAGTAGCCCTGGGCAATATTAAAGCATGATGTGGTGTATATAATGGTATGTTTCGTTTTTTATCAAACGTTTGTCCAAGAAAGCTGTGTATTAAAGCTTCAATACCTAAGGGCTTTCTTGTGAATTTTAAATCATGCTCCTAGTTAAACCTCAAAAGGATCTGGGGATGGAAAGGTTTTTTGATTTTCTTTGAAGTGGTTTGAAGAAGTTGATTAGTGTTGGCACACGAGCACTCTTTTATGACGCTGTTTATAAATAATTCCTAAGTACCAGGCTGGAGTTTCAAGGTGTTAGATTTAGAAAAAAAACCCTAGGTTTTAATCACATTACATTTGAAAGAAATTAGGTGATAAAAACAGCTGATGTATCCTTTTAAAGTATTTTTCTACATTGTGTACTAGTTCTGTTGCACTTGCAAGAACCAATAAGGGGGGAGTTTTTCTTAAACCTTCCAAGTCAGATAACTTTGTAAAGATGAATCTGTAATTTGGGTTTCATGTCTGTTTAAAAATTGCACCTGCCCAATAACTGTTAAGTGCGTGGAAGGCCTCATAAAAATACATTTCACATCCTTCCCTGTCTGCTGCCATCAGACACTGTTACCTCCTTTGGTTATCAAGAGCTGAAGAGGGTTTTGGGTGAGTAGATCCCTCCCCTGTTTTGACCTATGTTACTCAGAAATTCTCCTCTGTCCATTCTGTGTATAGTCTGATTTGGTTTGGGTTTTACTCCTCCTAAGGTATAGGAGAAAAATCATCAAAGATATTAATACAAAATGTTAGCTCAAGGGATTGCAGCTTAAGGTGTGTTCATGGAAAAAGTCCGAAATACTTTCCTAAGGGTTACTCCATTTGCTCATGTTTGTCTTGCCTCTAATTCATTCCCAATGAAGCTTACAGGGGTAATGCCTATGGTGTTGTCTGTAAGCATTAGACAAAAAATTCCTCAGAACTGGGATGCATTTTTCCCCACCTTGCCCCCCTCAGGGGAAGGAGAGGGACATGGAGTAGAGAAACACAAGATAAGGAGATGAAGAATATTGCTTTTACTGATGACTAGAAAAATTGAAGGAGCTGTCAAAAAAGGTAGAGAAAGCATGCTTAATTTTGCAATATCTAAATCTCTGAACCCTGACACAATCTATTTAGATGAAACTAAAAAGTGAAATTGCATTTTTGGGATGAGAGCCAAAAGCTCTACTGAAATAAAAAGTATTTTTACCACTATATTGTGTAAGAGAAATAAGAAACAATCTCAAGAAGTCCTGTTCCATCTCAACCATTTTATGATTTTGATAATAGTCATTTTGAGATAATCCTGTCCTGCACGTACAAGTTAAACTACTTTTTCATCACAAAATGTGTTATGTCTAAATCAGTGTTTTCAGAACAAAAGTTAAACTTGGATAAGAAAATGTTTGTATCATGCTCTGGTTTACCCATTGGCCTATCCATGTGTTCAGATTTATATACATATATCATGAAGTTGAATGTTTAATCAGAGTATTAATCTCACTGACCATGAAGATTGAAGGAAGACCCAGCCATCACTGACTTTTTGACTTTTTCCTCTCAAGTGACTCCCAGTCCTGAAGTCTCTGTTCAGGCAGGTTTCCAACTGAAATAATTGTTTCGCTGTGACTACGTTTATGTTCTGCAATGCAATAGTGGGAAACTGGTTGGTATTTTTGCTGTTCTGCGTCTTAACATTCATCTCTTCTTGTTTGATAGCACCAAGAATTTGTGTACTTGGTCCACCTGCTTCTGGGAAAACAACAGTTGTAAGTGTCCTACCTTCAATCAGAAAGCACTGTCCACTTTTTGCTTTCTCCTGAGCTGAGCACTTGTGAAAATTTTAATGTGATAAAATAATTTTCAGACTAATGTAAGTGATGGAGAGCACAAAGCAAATTGAGGGGTGGAATTCTTAAAGGGTGCACCTCTATATCAACTACAGGTTAAATGGAAGTATTCGAGTGAGCTCTGTGAGAACTCGCTATCACTAGTGGTAGTGATACTGCTGCACTGCAACAGAACTTCACCTGCCTTGTTTTTCCAGCTTTTTATCAGGACTGACTAGCCTGGGAGGGTACTATAGTTACACGTTTTTGGTATTCCCATATTGTGGGTTGCTCCATTTACATGGCTTATTGTCTTTCATGCCCACTGATACCACTTAATTGAAAACATCTAAGTTGTGATGAACCACAGAGAAAGCTGACCACAGAAACTACAGATGATGGTGGGGTGTGCATGCCAGGAAGAATGCTTTCTTCTTTAAAATCTCTGCTGTGGTACAGTAGATGAAAAAGACTTTACTCAAAGCTGTACACTCTTGAACAACTTTATAAGAAACTGCCTAAATTTACACATATAGTCTGTATTACTTAAATGGAAGGCTGGAAAACACACTGTCTTTCTGTAGCCTTCTAAAAAAAAAGGTTCATTTTCTCTCCAAATACTTCAACCTATATTTTTTTGTTTTTTCTTCCCTCAGGCACTGTGGCTTTGTAAACGTTTGGGTGCCATACGCATCTCTCAGGAGACTTTGTTATTCAAAGAAGCATTAGTGCTGACAGAGGAAGCAAAGGCGTATAAAGGAAGAAAAGAGGTGTGTATGTGGATAGAACAGTGGTAGTTCTCACGTCACAGAAGAATTATATGGCATTCCCATGATTTCAACTGTTATGAGTTGAGCAGATCAGAGTAAATATTATTATAATTATGGTGGTTTGTACATTGGTTTGTATCTATGAATATGTGGATACAGGGCCCTTCAGAGAAGAAGGGTCACCTCTGCTAGATAAGAAAGTATGAACAAAGATAAGAGGTGTCAAGACATAGGATAGGGGCAGGAGAGGAAGAGAGTGTAAAGTAATGGATTTCTTGAAAACATTGACCTTATATTCAGAAGGATAGTTCAGTTCTTGGGGTGATGCGCTCTACCCAATTCTGAGTATCTGCTTTGCTCCAGACAGGTTTTTATATCTATTCCTGCTTCATTGTGAGCCTCCTAACAAATGTTCAAAGGAGCTGGTCCAGAGAACATTTTTTCCAGATATCATGACTCCCAAGATTATTTGATCAGCAATATAACTGTCTTGTTATTAAAGGATAGTTATAAGTAGATCAGAAAAATATGTTGAAAGAATACGCTGAAGCCAGAGAAGCATCTCTGCTTCTCATTCCTGATCTTTTTAGCTGATTCCTTTCTCCATATATCAAGGTATTCTGTGAGTAACAGAATGAAGGAAGTCCAGTTTTCTGTGACTCTCTAGCAAGTCCACTAGCTTGAGTTTATCTTTTTTTTGTCCCTCATCACTTATTTCCATAAAAACTGAAGTAATTTCATATCCATGACAATTCTATACCCCTGCAACACTGGATTGGAATTGGCCAACAGATTCATAATTTGATGAGGTGGTAGATGCTGTGATACACATATTAATTTTTTTTTTTTCCTTAGAAAATAAGGCTGAAAATAGGATAGAGTTTATTATACTGAATTGGTGAATGAAGCTTGGAGGTAACTTGACTAATAAGGATCTGAGAGGAAAGAGCCCATTGAACTCACTGAACTTACTGGCGAAAAGGTTTGCTTTTGGCTGGGATGATATAAAATAATTCTTATCAAGAATATATACTTTGAAATCTTCTAATTATTAAAGATTGTTTTGCTGGGTTCATAAATTTCAACTTGGAGGGGAAGAATTTAAAACAAAAATTCCCTTTGGTTTAATTACTGTAATTATTAACATATTTCAGACTATACAGATGCACTTTCAAGGGTGTCCTTTTGGGCTTATTTGATTCAAAAAAGATGGATAGTGTGGAAGATGAAAGTCAAAAATGTCAAGGCTAATCAGGTAGTAAGCAGTGCCCAAAGAGCAGAAGCTAGTGGTGGTTTAGTACTGTGCAGTTTGCCTTTGGTTTTGAGATGTTAGAGCCTAGAAAAATGTTTTTGCTCAATCATTTTTCTTGGGTTTCTGTGAGTTTGTTTCTTCAAATGTATCTCTAAAACTAGGAGGGAACTTCTTGCTTCCTCTAAATCAATACAAGATTTACAATGACTTAAAATGTCGCTAAATCATCTCTATGAGATGACAGTATAGCTCTGAAAAAATATGGCTAAAAAGTATAGCTCTAAGAGCTGTATTTTCTCTTTCTGATTCCTGTCTGCTGGCTTAATCTACTGGTGCTGTAACTGACCCCTGGTTTGGCTGAAGCAAGTGATAAACTTGACTCCTACAGCACACACAACATCCATTAGCACTAATAGGGTTTGAAAGTCTGTTCAGGAACACAACAATAGCTGTTTATACCATCTTTGATATAACCAGGGCATTAAAAAGGTGTAGTTGTGGCCAAAGCAATTTAATAAATGGAAAGAGGCAAAGCAGGAATTGATTGTTGTTTTGAAAGTCTGGTGTGAAGATCATATAACACAAATTAATGTTGTTAGAGGAACATTTCATGCAGATAAAGTTACTGTGGCTGAATTAACCCCAGTGCCAAAGGTCATTCATTTTTAGGTCAGTGAGCCAATGTTATGAGATCTGAGCAAATGCTGCAAAAAGGTCCAAAATGTTTGTTCACATATTTCACTTACCTTTAGACAAGCTTTCATCTCTTTTGTGTTTGCTCCCAGTGAACATTAAAGCACTTGAGTTCTCCTGGCACAAGTATTCATGGAATTCAAGGCATATTTAAAATATGTGATGATTCTTCGAAGCTCCATTTTTCAAGTTGGACGTGCAATCATTCACTAACACACACCTCGCCACTCACTAATGAGCACGGCTTAGGTACTGAACTTTAAATAGTGACTGTTCAAAGCAAAATGATCATTCTGCATGTAAAAATAAAGTCAAATATTTTTGAATATTCAATAAATTTGCAGAACCACAAGCTAGCAATAAATATTCCATGAACAGAAAAAGAGGCTACAGTTTTGGATAAATCATTGCAAATTATTCCCTCATCTCTAGTTTTATAATGTTAATAGGAAGCATCTTCAGGTTTTTCCTATAGTGAAGTCTAATGATGAGCTATTGCATATTTCACTTTTCCTCTTAACTGGATTAGATAAGAAGTTGAACCAACTGTTGGAATTGTGAGCTGGTGGGATGGGTGTACTCTTAACACTACTAATTCGCAGTTTAGGTGTTTGCTTACGACTTAATGGTTTAAAACTCCTCTAGAGTTGTGTCATATCCCTGTGCTTTTGAAGAAGAAATAGAGTAGAAGAGAGAAAAAACTGAGGAGTCCTCATCATGGTCAGCGTTGGAATCTGTGCCAGGCCACTATGAAAGAGCAAGTAGGGATGGTTGCAGTCTTGTGTGTACATAAAAAGGACTGGCCTTTCATGTGTATTATCTGGACAAGCTCAGTGTAACCAGACTGAACCAAATTTTTTCAGACTTGAATGCTTATCTCCAAGCTGCAAACCTGGAGAAGTCAGAAGTTCTTATCTGTTGCTGTTTTCAGAACAAATTTATCCAAAACTTCCAGTAAAAATATCTAGAGAAAGTGCTCCCTGTAAAGAAAAAAACAAGTGTAGCAGTTTTATGAAAACATCATTAAAATATAGGTGTGTATATATTAGATAGGCATATGAATTGAAGGATGATGTCCCTGAAATAACATGGAATATTTAAAGTGGATCATGAATGAGTACAGCTTTACAACAGTATGGAAATTGTGATTAAACCAGTGAATATAGAAAAGTCTGAACATAAGAAAAATATTGTAGCCCAGGTCTTATTCAGTAGCTAAACTGAATGTTGGACAGGCTCAGAATGCCTTAGGTAGGTTATGGTTCTGCACTAACCAAAATGTATGTGTTTCCTTGTCCATTATTGCAGATGTCTGGGAGGTGCAGCCCCATCTACCAGGCTTATGCTATATTTATGTGAGTGTTTATGAGAGAGTGTGCTGAACCCATGACAGAAACTGTAAATATGCTCTCTGCTATGTATCAGATTTAATGATTTCTGGTTGAATAATTAGGCTTTCTGCAAGCAACCTATTGAAAATGATTTCATAGGCCAC
Source organism: Psilopsiagon aurifrons (assembly GCA_025447955.1). NCBI lineage: Eukaryota > Metazoa > Chordata > Aves > Psittaciformes > Psittacidae > Psilopsiagon > Psilopsiagon aurifrons. The sequence goes on along the minus strand of JAOEHY010031663.1, from coordinate 18,077 downwards.
TGCTCAGTAGGAGGAAAACTGACCAGGAAATGAGACTGGAATTGAGCCACAGAGAGCAGAAGGAACTAAACCAGTGAAATACAGCATGTGTGTCCTTGATTGTTTTTGTGCAATAAACCCTGCTCAAAGGAGAGGACTGAGAATACCACTGCACTGAAAGAAGTTAGTGTAATTTTGGTTTAAATGGGTTTGGCAAGGCTTAGCAGAGTGGACCCCTGGCAGTCACTAGGCTGTCTTGACATGACACATCAAAGAAGTAAGCAAGACACTGGCTGTTTCTGATAGCAGCGTGATGCACCTTTGGAAGGTGACAGGCTCAAAGCCTCAGACCCAGGCTCCAGCAGCACGAGGCTGCAGGAGGCTTTGACACACCACCCTGTGGGACCTGCTGACTTTCAAGAGACATGGCTGTTTCTTTCTGTTATTCTCTTTTGCCAGCTTGAATGCTGCCTTATGAATGGCTGTTACTAGGAAAGGCACTGAGAACTGGAGACAGCAGAGAAACAGAACAAAACCCACTGCCTGACTGGGCCACCTTGTTCCACAGCTGGATGAGGGCTGGTTGCTTTTGTGTATCCTGGAGTGCTTGGTCCATTCTGCTATAAAAGTGACTTGTGCAATAGCATTTCCTCCACTCCTGGTGAAGTTGTTTCATGGTCTGATGAAGAAGATTGTTATGAAATCTTTGTACATAGTCGCATTTTCATTATATCAATCTACATCCCTCAGTATAAGATACTCCTGCAGAAATGGTCTTTTTTCAGTCTTTTAGCTCACATTGTTCGGTGAAAGGTATTTTTTTTTTTGAGTTGGAGAGTAGAGAATCTGACTGCAAGATATTCTCTGAGTGTTCGTTTTACCAGTAACGACAAAAATGAATGGGACTAACACAAGGCATTCAGTCACATGGTTAATGGCTGTTCTGACTGGCATGGCCAAAAGTTTAGACTTTATCAAATTAAACTGGCTAACGTAGAATTTATTTAACCATGTTCAGTATAGAATGAAGGCCTAAATTAACAAGATAGTCAAGAAAATTCTTACAAGAAGGAAAGAAAGGATTGTTAATTTCTTTTCAGGAAATCTAATACAATAACAAGGAATATTGGGGAGATGCTAAATCTGCAGAAGAACTTTGTTCTTTTGTCAGATAGCAAATATTGTCTTACAAACCATAACTAAGTATGGACAAAATAATAGTCATGGAAAGAAGCAGCTCTTCTGAAAATATTGGCACACGCAGCTTCAATTCTGTTTCACAGTCCTGAGTTTAAAAATAAGCTAACTTTAACATTAAAATTAACTTGAAGCATAAAATGTGTTTTAAATAAACTTTTTGGGTGATGCAAGAGACACAGTTGCCTGAAATGATGAAACAGCTCTTGAAAATCATACTCCGTTCTTTGTTCTCTGTTTGAGTTGCTGCTTGTCTCACATTGTAGCTGTTAAGATCACTAATGCAGAGTCCACTGGGGCATGGAGCAGTATAGGGCCAGATACTTGTGATAAAAAAGACTGCTTGTGGTTGCGGTGATCTTATGGATCCCTTTGCAGGTTTGATGTCCAGAGTGTGTGTTAGTGTGCAAAACTCAGCGCTGCTTCCATGTTACTGTGCAAAAAACATGAATGTAGGCTTTGTGTTCAGCTAACCTTTAACACTGATTTTTCTGCCCTTATTAACTCTCTGATATATTATGTTAATGGCTTGGGACTTACAGAGATTTATTTATTTATTTTTAAGAAGACATCTCACTTCACCTTTAACCGGGCTGTGCCTGCATGGTAAAATTCCTTTTGAACTCAATTGTGAATATTCAGCCTTTTTTTGTTCTTTCTTTAGAAAATTCCCAACGCGCTTTGGGCCAATCTGATCCAGGAACGTCTGTCAAACGTGGACTGCATCAAACAAGTAAGAATTGCTCCTCCGAGGGCCGGTGGATAAGCACTTACACAACTCGTGCATAGTAGTTAGCATTCTGAGTCCTGAGCAGAGGAGGGAATGGGGGCAAATCATTGGGGGCTCTGGAGCCGATTGCTTTCTTGAACATCAGCAGAGGGAGTTTGGCGCTTTATTAACAGGATAAAGGGGAGGATGAGAGTATGCATATGCTAATCTTCTAGCGCAGAGATGATCAAAGGCTGAACAAGCATAGCTTTGTTGATTGCCCGGGGCAACTGGCAGAGATAGAGTGGACAAAACAGATAAACAGGAGATATATAAAAATCAATGTTAAGATTTTTAAATCTTATTGGGGGGGAAGAGTCTAATATTACTAATTTAAATTTTCTTTATTTCTCATTGTCTTTTTTTTTTTTTTTTAATTCCTGCGTAAGGAAAAACTGCCTTTGAATATATTCTGGGTAATAATAATGATGTTTAATGTTCGTTTGCACAAACAGGCAACTGAACAGGTTTAGCTGTTTTCACAGATGTGTGGGGTTTCTTTTTTTTTCTCTGTGTACTTAGCCTTAATGTAAGTAGAGACTTTTAACTTAATACCAAAAGAGAATTTAAGTAGATTATAGATTGGTCTGGTATCAAGGAAAGCAAAATCTTTTTTATGTGATTCTTTTAAAATCTCAGATATTGTGATGGTTTATTGAGTCCATAATCAACCCTTTATAAGGATTATTTGTAAGAGACATACTAATCTAATGGATAAAACCCTGTTTCTAAACAGTGCCACAATCTGAACTCCCCATTATTTAATGCATATCCTGAGAGGGAAAAGTCTGGTGCAAAGTAGGTGTTATATTAATGAAGGGCTAAACAGCTTTTTTCAGGTAAATAGTATGTGTTTTCAGAGCAGTCATTGTCACTCTCACACTTTGGGTCAGGAGATAACTAGAACTTCCTGGCCTCACAGAGATATTGCAAGGCTCATAGCTTTATTCAAAACTGTTGCTTCTCAGCATCATCATCATCTACCTTGTTGGTTGAATTACCAGGGCTGGTAATCAATATTTCATTCAGGTATAAAAGTTGTTTCCTAAAGCTTCTTGGCATTAGGCACTGAAAACCCTGTCTTGTACTTCTTTCTCTGTCTCTATGACTTTTGGTGTGGTCTGCAGACCAGATCCTTCCATCCATGTAAAACAAAATCATTGTGGGGGCTGGGCTGTTGCCTTATAGTTTTTAAGGTGGTCATTCTCTAATGTAGAGGTGTCTATAGGTGCAGAGAAACATCAACAAAACTAGCAAGAGCAACTGAAAAAATATTCTGTCCTTGATTGAAGGTTTCAGCTTTTAGATCTTGGGTATTGTGAATGATTGCCAAAGAAGTGGCTTTCAATGGACCTGCCTTGTGTAATCTAGATCAGATCATCAATTACGTGTATGAGCTGTGGAAACGATAACGTGATCAGGATAGTAATGAATAGCTTGAGACACAATCTCTTAAAATGTTCCTGCCTGAGGGGTTTGCTAGAGGACATCTGTCTGTGTCATGTTTCTGTTGTGAGTACATAGCTATAGCAAAATAGGCAGTAAGCTGGTCTTGAAGCAGTAGCTTGGAACCAGTAATAGCTGCACTTCAATCTATCCTGTTATCATAATTTTTATGTGGGTGATTTTTGAACATTTCATTGCATTTGTAGCTAAATCCAGCTATAACAAGAGACTTACTGTAGCAGAACATTGGGATGCATTGTTGGCTCCTGTACCTATTTACGAATGACACCACAGGACTTTTAAACTGCACTAGTATTTCCTTATATGGGGAATTGCCAAGTTGTTAGGATTTTCAAACGCACTGGGAGCTCTAAACTGCAAAGTGCATATTTTTCTGATCCCCCCTCCTGCCTTCTTTCCACTTTCTGTCAATTAATAAAATCTACTTTGCCATTCAGATAAGACATGTTTTTAGGCAAAATGCACACTACTGTTAGTTCAAGCTCTTACTTTCTTCCTAAACCTAGCTGTTGTTTCTCTCTGCATTCCCTTTGTACACTGGTGTGGTCAAGGCCTGGGAACACTGTGGAAGAATTTTCTAGTTTACTGTGTGTAAGGGTATGATGCGCACCCTGACCTTTCTTTTCCCAATGGATTTCTTGAGCTTTTCAATTGGCAGGAGAACCTGTTTAAAAACACGCATGTGGGGTATCATCTTGTTTATTTCTGTGGCGTTTTGAATTAAAGAGTGTAGATGAGGAACACTTGAGAAACCAAAAATTGTCATTTCTGGATATATGAGCAAATGAGCAGCAAAAAAAGGCTCTGAATGTCAACATTTTTTATGTAAGCAGTGCAAGGATATATCATGGATATATGGCAAGTCAGGTGACTCTATGATTTACTACCTTGTCTTTGTGGCAAGATGTGGAGCATCTGTCTCAAGTGACACTTCTCTAGTGAGTGTGTTTAAAGTATCTTTAAACCTGTAGAAGTGGAAGTGAATTAGAAGGATGATAAACTCAAGAGAGAAGCTGCTCTTCTGGCTGCTGACTGTTGGTCTTTAAGCTGGTTTCAGACCCCAAACATAGTCCCTTTCAGCTTAACACTCACAGCTTCTCTGGTTGTGCTACTAGTATTTGCCTGTTGGAAAAAAAATAGGTTTGTTCCAACAGCTGATTTTTCCAGCGTTTGTTATAAAAAGCTGAGTTTTGCCAACCATCACTGTATAAGGAAAATCCATTGCTCTCCAAAGGCTGCATCCACCCTATGTTATTTTTGCCCCAGGCTTTCTGTAACTGATGGCATGATTCTAGTTCTCCTCTTAATAGCAAGGGAAGGATCTCTCAGTGACTGTTATTTTAAGTATTAGGTCATGTAAACTTTGAGGAAGGTGACAAGATGGTTAAAATGCCAACAGCTGTATGGTGTCCTGCCTGCATTTTATTTTCCTATTGTTAGCACCTGCAACACTGAATCAGTGCTGGATGTCTTGCAGAGCTAGGGGGGAAAAAAAACACCTTTATAAAGCTTCCCTAAAAATCATCAAGAATGGAGAGGGTGCTAGTGATCTAGGTAAAGATTCAGCTGGTTTTAGGAAAAAAGCACATAATTGACTTTGCAAAGATGTGATGGTTACTAAAAATCTTTTAATTACTAGATAGTAATTTATGGCCACATTACACGTCTTCCATTTGGAAAGGGATCTATACATTTTAATTGCAATATTTTCCTTGTGTGATTGGCAACAGAATTAACATTGCGGATTTTTTTACATGGTTGAACAGATTTATGCTATTCCTTTCAAAACATGAGTCAGCATTTTTGTACTGAAAATGTTAATAGATGAGGATCAGTGTGCTGGGCCATAGTACCACAGCTCTTTGTTTTATTTCTCCTTGTGGTGTCATTGGCTTGGCATTAATTGTACAGCTTTCATCCCACCGACAGTAGGAACACAGAATTTTTGTGCCATTGTTTTGACACTCACAGGTTTATAGATGTCACAGGCGTTCTCTAAGGAGAACATTTTTATTGATCAACAGCTCCGCTGAGGCTCTGTGTTACGTGTTCTTCTAACACAAATGTAGTTAGGACTGCAAGGGATCAGATGGGTAGGTCTTCCAGCATAGGCAGAAAACTTATTGCAGGCGTTATGTTAGAACCGGGGGCTTGTGCAGCTGATATGAAGACTTTTCCTCTTACAGGGTTAGTACATGTTGGCTGCGGCACCTCTGACTGCTGGTGCTGTGGAGGGAACATACAGAATTGGAGAAGGCTGGTAAAGAGACTGCTATATGGATTTCTGAGAGAGCCAGCTGAAAAACCTTACTGATGGCTTAGGACTGTTTAGAAGCTAAGCTTAGGTCAGTGATTCACTCGTGGCAGAATTCCTTTTGATTGCTCTGAAACAATTCCAAATGGTAGTGGCTGTCCTTGAAAGGGAAGGCAAACATATCAGTGGCTATTGGTTCTTTTTGGGTTTACCTTAGGGGATGAAGATCATCATGTTGGCTCTGAAAATCCATGTGAGAATACTGATTTATCTGGGGAGAGGATGTGCCTATTCACCATATTTTTGTTTCCCCAAGAAGAATGTGGCTTTTTAAAAAAGCTTTGCAGCTTATTCAACCTTACAGAAATAATGTGGGGAATAAAAGGTTTCTTTCTAATGGCAAATTAGAAAAGTCTTCCATATTACTCATGTTGATGGAATGCAGGGTTCACTATTCCTACTGCTCAGTCTGCTGCTTTCTGAAAATCTCAGGGATGTGAGATCCATACTGGCAAAGGTATTCCTGATACTATTTTTTGGCATTAGTGTCTGTCCCCTTTCACAGATGGGACTAAAAGGCATGTGATGCCTTTTCAAGAACACTGAGTGATGATGTGGAGAAGCTCCCTTGTTTTCCTAAAGGCAGCATGTTCATGACCTTTGATGTCTGTGCTTGCAGCTGAGATTTCTTTCAGATGTGTCACATAATTCAGCGTTATTTCTCTGTGCTATTCCTTTTCATTATTCTTAAGCAGTGTCAATTCTGGATTTTGTAATTTAAAAAATAATTATTGAGGATGTACAGGTTAAATAACCAGAGAGACGTTGAATACCCAAGTCATTATTATTGGGGTGGAAAGTGTGAAAGTATGTAGGCTTGGTGTTATAGCGGAGAGTAGTGCCAGCAAAGGACTGAGATTTACATTTGGGAATGACCTTGAGCATTTCCAGGTTCCTTAAATCCAGAGAGGAAAGTGATGGCTTTGAAAGTACTTCCTTGTTGCTGATTTTCAGCATGGCATGGGTCTCCAAGGAGCACTTCACCTGGCATTAAGGCAACAGCAGAATGGTGTATTTACAGCAGTCTTCTTCTGGGGAAGCATTGAGGTTTCCAGCTGAAATAGAGGCAACAGTGACCACAGAGTAAAGGCACCGTGGAATTACTCACTTTTAACCTTTGTTCCACCCTTGATGTGATACGGCTCAATCCATGCATCAATGTAAGGTTACTGCTATCAAGACATGGCTTCTTAAGAAACAAATTTACCATGGGAAGCTGCTAATTACACTTTCATGATAGTCTGAAGGGCAAAAAAGACCAGTGTTTGCATAAAGCATGATAGGCATATTTTTAAGTCAGGTCTTGCTCTGCTGTGTCTTGCTTCCTCTCGCTTCGTTCCCAAGCCACAATCCCTTTTTACTCCTCTTTCTTTTTTTCCCCTACTTTTTTTTTGTCTGTGACATCTGCTTGGAGCTTGTCCCTCCTGTGATCCCATACCACTTGCAGCTGTTCAGACCTCCAGCTCTGAGCTGTGCATGGGGTGCCCTGAGCATACGGCCTTTTTGATGTGTGATAAAACAGAACCAAGCCACTGGGGGTATGGAAAGGGAATGCAGCAGAATATCAATAAACCTGTTGTGAACAAAGCTGCAGCTCTGTGGTGGAATAGACATTTCACTGAAGTGTCAAGTAGATGGATAATGTATTCTAATTAGGGACTGACTGATACCCGACAACTTGGAGACCTTTGGAAATCAGATCCAAAATGTTAACTATTTTTGTAGTGTGTGTTTATTTTGCATTTGTTTAATGCCGTAAAACTTTTGGTGCAAGAAGCTATTTATTGAGCTTTATTTTCATACATTGCAAAAAGTTTTTGCTATAAAATTTCTTATTGCCCATTTTAAAGACCTTTGAAATTTGTATATAAACCTCTTGAAGTTTGTTAAAAATACAATATTGTGTTTTCCCGCCTGTTGCTCAGGGTGTGATTTTGAGCAATAAGCTGTGGTGACACCAGAAGCCATGGTTTTGTGTTGGGGTTGTTTCCCATTTGGTTTTGGTTTGGTTTCCACAAGTGTTGCACTTAGAGTGGAGCAAATGAAACAGATTTGTAGCCTGTGTAAATTGGCAGAGACTTTTTGGCTTCAGACATCTGATGCCATCCCTTCCTAGAAGAGGATCTGGGCCTATATGTGTGTTCTAGAGGCACAATATGTTCAGAGCTAGTGCTGAAGTTCCTAGCATATCATTAAAAATACTGTGCAGCTTTGCCTCCTGCAAGTCCCAAGGGATAAATTGATTTCTCAGCACCTGGCTGACCTTAGACAATGGTTCATTCTAATTCGACAGAGCAAATACTGGGAGTGGCAAAAAAGGCTTTTGCAGTTCCTTGAGTCTCTTATTTCCTATAGCTATCAGCAGGATGATATGTTCCTGAAACCAAGCTAATTAAGGAGTTTTAAATAGTCTATTTTCTTGTATAATTGGAATGTTCCATTTCCTCCTACAGAAGTCATGGAGATACGTTTCCCTGAAATGCTTCTAAAACCTTTGGACCCCAAACTGACAGAGCTTCAAATTTATGTGGGTGATGAGAATGATTGCCAGATAATGCAATATTAAAATATCTTCTTTAATTCAGTACAAATATGGTTTCCATATTTATGGTGGTATCACAAAGTTATTCTGAAGTGTGGGAAATGGTGCTAAGGACACATGTGGTTGAGCAACTAACAGATAAATCAGAGAAAGTTCAGGAGATTCAGACTTGAGACTGGGAAGTGGATTAGATTTCAGAAACTGCATCGCATAAACCGAGGCTGCAGCTCTCCTATGGTATTTCACAGATCTGTAAATGTTTTTTTAAAGATGCTCAATCCAGCACTTAGCTGGCTATAACAAGGACTTTAGGGAGCAAAAGGCTCTTTTTTCTTTTCTCTCACTTTTGCTCTGTTGCTTCATTAGCTTTGGGAACGCTGGTTCCATTACTGTGAGTTTTCCTGTATAATTTAAGAAAATAATGAAAGCATGCATATTTTCCTCAGTGTTCTTGGCATTAAATCTGTCTTTAGATTTGTTTAGCCTCTTTTTTTATACAGTGTGGGCTGGTATACTTTTGAATATTTCAAAACTGTAGAAATTGTTTTGGGTTGTTTTTATTCAAGATAGAAATTTTGGGTTTAAGGTTGAAACACGAAAAAAAAACCCAGTCATTGCTACAGTACATAAGTTCCCATTACTCTGTATGTATTAGTGTGTGCCATTTCACAAAAATAGCAGTGTTCCACATTTGTTTTCTTCTCTCACAAACATCCATAACAAACACTGTACTGTTGGAGGATCAGAATGAGGTCGTTTTTGTGCAGGCAGCAGTGATATTTAGTGCTAATTTTTTAGTTTTTCTCTTCCAGGAACAATAACTGTTTCATGTTTTTGTTCAATAGGGATGGATTTTGGAAGGCTTCCCTGAAAATCAGGAACAGGCATGGATACTGCAGTCATCTGGCATCATTCCTAGGCATGTCGGTAAGCAGTACAAGGTTTATGTGTGATTGCATCCAGTAGGAAAGACTAGAAGTGTTTCTCCTCAAAAAATCCTCAGTAAATTCAATACTGATACTGACGACACCAGGGTCACCACACAGCAAAATAGTTCAATATGGCTTTGATTCGTTCAAAAACTTGAGGCAACCTGTGAGACTTTAAACTTTGTCTTTCACACTTGAACCCTTTTCTTCTTGCACATTAGAGTTTTGTATATTCAGGACAATCCCAGCAAGGGTATTTGAGCAGGTATATGCAGCTGTGCTTCAGTTCTAGGGGTGGTTCTCAGTTTTCTCTGGCTTCTGTCTCTAGAAATCAACATTTATCCTCAGACCAAAACAATTTCTTGTGTCCTAAATACAAACTCGTCCTTCTGTTGAATTAAAGAATGCAAACTTTACTCCACCAAGTGATGTGGAAACATCACAGTTTTAAGCTTGACCTTTCAGAGAAAGTTCAGATTCTTACTTCATTTGAGAGGAATCTGTTTACTGGCAAAGTGCTGATATCCAAGACCTTGGCAGCAGCCCTTGCCATCTAGAAGAATCCAGTCGTCCCAAATTAGTATGGTTAGAGTACCTTCTTAGAATGTGAAGAATTGCTATGATTGGGTGGAATACACTGTTAAGTGCTAAATGTAGAGCTTGCCGGTGGATAGCGAACTGAATGTTAGTGAACTTGATGAATTGTCACTTTGGATTTGATTTGCATAAGATTTGACTGTTAACGAAGAATTTGGAAATCGCTGCAATAGAGTTAGGCAAAAATGTTTAATGTCTAGTACTTGCATGTATTTTTAATATACCTAATAACAGCTGAAGTTGAGTTTTGCTCACAATTATATCTGTGCCACCAAGACCTGAATAAGAATCTTAAAGCTCAGGCTGTCTAGCTGATCAAAAAGAAGGGTGAGAAGAGGTTTAGGGTATATGAGTACTTTAATAGGGAGAAAAAATGTCTAGAAGAGCTATTTGATACAAAGAAGTAATAAGAAGAACTTTTTTTTTTGAAATCTATAATCAAATGCACTGAAAATAGTAATTAAATTACAATGTTTAACTGTGAGGATGATGAATCAAAAGTGACCTAGGGATCTGTCAGATTCTTCATCTTTTGATGCTTTCTTATCAAGTTTGAACACTTTTCTGTGAGGGTATCAGAAAATAAGTTTCACTGGTCTTGCTACCAAAGTACCTGGGTGAGAAGTAATTGTTTTTGATATAGAAGAGCTCAGTCTTCAGTGACCTGTGAGTACTTCCATCCTAGGCTCCAGATACAATATAAGAGAGAGAGAACCTTGTTAACTGGAGTGGATGATGGGGACTCATGGTTATTGGGCTGGATACATATATTAATGTGCTTTGTCCTATGATACTGTTCAGGAGGTGGAGCAAAATTCTGATTGAAAGTGAGTGTTTGCAGGTGGAATACTGGAAAAGGAGAATGAGGCAAATGTGCTTGAAATGCATTCCTCCATTTTTAATATTAGGATGCATCTAAACAGTTACAGGAAAAAAAAAAAGCAAGTAACTAATAAGAGCTACAGTTTTTACCTTCATTTTGTTTTGTTTTGTTTGTGCCTAGTTGTGCTTTATGCTCCAGACACTGTGCTGATTGAGAGGAATGGTGGGAAAAGGATTGATCCTATCACAGAAGGTGCAGTATGTGTTTGCTCCTGATCTCCCCTAGAAACTGGAGTGTTGCTTTATCTCAGAACCGTTCTGATACCAACAGGATTTAAACTTCAATGGTATCCCTTTAAGAACTAGTAGGAATTTATAAATTTATCTGTTTGGGAAAAGTATTTGTTGATGTTGCATTATTTTCTGTGCCAATAAAATGTGGAAAATGCAAAGCTCAGTATTGAGACTACAAACAGGAGACTATGGCTGCAGCAGAGAATATCTGAAGGTTATATCTGCCTATTTGAGCTCACATTTTGCTGTGCATCTTTGCTAGAGTCTGGGATTATTTTTTTTCCTGAGGTACAGGTATGCCTTTGGGTATCTTCCTGTAAATGGCTGTCAAATAGACTTACCTCTGTATTGTTTGTTGTATACCAGTCATCCATCACACAAAATCCTGACAGTGATCAATAAAAAAATCATACTGAATGCTTTAAGAGTGGAATTAGGAGGGATGTTCTTAACTAAAGAAATGGCTTTTATTTACTGTAAGGGAGATTTACTTATCAAAGGACTTGCTTAAGGTTCAGTCTAAGAATTTGGAGAGGTATCCCCAACCTGGCTGCTTCCTGTCTATGCATGTGCAGAGTAATAGCTTTCAGTACAAGTAGGAAGGGAAATGCATAGGTTATTGCTTGCCACAAAGTCTGAAGCTTAAAGATGATGATTTTGTTTCTTAGGAAAGCTTTTGGAGCTGAGCAAGACCTATTAAATAACCCTTTTAGTTCCTAATCACTATCTAACTTCCAGAGGTGTACCATACGACCTTTGACTGGCCACATGATATGCTGATACAGGAACGTTTGGTGAAACCAGAAGATCCATCTGAACAGGAGATATCAAAGAAACTGCTGGAATATCACAGAAGCTTCCCTGGGATTTTCCAGGTCTACCAAAAAGTTCTGAAATCGATCAATGCAGACCAGCCTTCCATGGATGTCCTCTCACAGGGTAAATATGCATCTTTCTGGCGAATCTGAGAGTTGATAAACTATTTTATATATAAATTTGTATATAAATTTGAAAGGTAGTTCCTAGCTGTTCGAGACAGTTTGTAGAATTAGGATTAGTCAGCACAGATGGCTCCCAGCTGAGTTATGTTCTTTCTAGTACAACATTTGGGCTCTTCCTGGTAATTAATTTACAGCAGTAGAGTAAGTGCAGGTAACTGGAAAGTCTTAGTGCCACAGTCCTGCCAAGGAGCAGCTGAGTCAGTGCAAATGTTGTGGTTATTTCTGCAAGAGTCTCTTCTAAAAGGCTGCATTGTGGCTCGGTTGTTAATCTCCCAAAGGGCTTGTACCTTCCACAAGTCTGGTAACAAGAAGTAGGAGTAGTTCAAAGCCAGTAGCATTTCATTATTTAAAACCTGTTCTTGCTGGTAGCTTTTCTGTTCAACAATTTTTGTTTGCCTTTGCTTGACTGTAATGCAATCTGACTTTTAATGTTGATTCAAGAAGAGAATAAGGAAACTGCCAGAAAAGACCAATTGATAATGTACTTTGTAGCTGTCAGTCTGTAGATGATCTGCTATATTCCAGTAATTTTGCATCTCAAAAAGGTCTTTTTTCTTAATAACAAGTGCTGCACTTTTAAGATAAACAAGGAGGAAGTTTATATTCTGAATTTACAGATTAATTACCTCTAAATTACTTAATTAAATTTAAAAGTTCATATCATCATTCATAAAGAATTCATGCCTTGAATTGTAAATAAAAATGTGAGTGCCTGAATATTAATTATTATTAATTAATAATGTAGTGAGATAAATTGAAAACTGGAATGAAAAAATCCTCTCTAGATCTTTTTTTCTGCAGTGCCTCAAGCAGCCAGAGGCTTTCTTAAAAGAATAATTAGCTGTGGAGACTGTCTGGGGGATCATTACTCCTAATTAACTTGGTTATTTACTGCAAATTAAGCATCATTTGTAAGCAGGGTGCTTTGCCTGTAATGTTTGCGCTTTTCAATACACTGGGTTATGGCAAATGTTCAGAAAAACTAGAGCACTCCTTGGGTAGCTGATACTTGGGGTTTGGAAGGATCTGCAGCAAAACACACATTTGCTGTTAGGATTTTCCAGGGGGTTTGTTGAGCTTCTTTATTGCTGTAGGTACAGTGTAAAAAAGAAAGAGAGTATCTCACATCAATATTAGCATTATTATGGATTGTATCATACAATTATAAAATTCCGTAAATTTTTAAACTGTAGTGCAATTATTGCTCATATATGCTGGGTTGTGTGACATCACATTCCGTTTGTATGGTGTAGTGTCCCAGTACAGCTTGCGGTACTGGAGAGGAGATGCACGTGATCTGTGTAGTTGCAGTTTGAGTTAGTTTCTCAGTTCTGTAGGTTCACTGCCTAGAAATACCAGGGCTGGAGTTTGCTGCAGATGCTTTTGGATTACGAGTGTACTTTAGAATGACACCAAAGCATCTAACAGAGGGTCCTCAGAAAATCTATTAGTATTCAGCAGTGTGTTAACAATGGCAGTTAAAATACTGATCCTTACAGTGCTCTCCATCGATCCTTTTATCCTTTTGTGGTTTTGTTTGTTCTGTTTGTTTTGGGTTTTTTAGTATGGGCTTATGATTCTTACAAACATTAATGTCTAAGCTTGTCCTATTTGTTAGCCATGAAAGGAGCACAGGGAGTAAGAGTCTTTGGATATGTCCAAATACGATCCTAATTTGTCTTCACTGCCAAGCCTGTTTTCTTTTAGCTTCTTGGTTATCTATAAGGTTCTCTTTTGAGATTGTAGCAGAGTTCAGATCTCTATGATACATTACATGGTGACTCTTCATATGTCCTGTGGTCTTTCCAAAGCTCTTATCTGTAGATTGACCTGAATGTAGTATTTCCTACACAATACAAAATGTGGAAGAGTAAAGTCCAGCAAACAGTAGCACGGGACAGAGAAGCTCAGGGCAAAAATGATGGACACAAGAATAAAATCTTACTGGGTTGTGCGTTGTCAATGCCGTGTTGTGTCATGACATCCTATGCTACAAGTTTATAATACTGTTATTAGGAGTCTGTTAACCACACGCCGAGAGCTGGTTAAATGTCATATTAATTTAACATCCTGAGTTTTTACACTTAAATATTTGTTCGGAAACTGCAGAAAGTATTAAATGTAATTATTATATCCCTCTATATTTTGCACAGTAAAATTGTACCTATCAAGCAAAAATTACTTGTGCTAAAAACAACATGGCAAAAGAGCAGTTATTAATTGAATCTACTCTTTAAAATGGTTTGACATTTACTGATGAAAGGAAGTATAGAGAATGTAATGATGGTAAAATTTCTGAAGTGCCTCCTGGTTGCTGACATAACACATACCAGTGTCCTGGTTTTGGTTGGAGTATCTGGAAGCTTCAGTGATAAATGGTCATCAACGCAATTCAATTTTTTTTTGAGAGAAGCTAATATATTATTTGTTTTAAAAAAAGAAATAGGATGTAAACTCTATTTCTTACTTCATGTTCTAGTTCTTACCTATGTCCAAACACGGCACCGATCAGCTGCCCCCTTTACACCACGGATTGTCTTTTGTGGACCCCCAGGCAGTGGGAAGAGCCTTCAGGCAGCGCTATTAGCTCAGAAATACGGTGTTGTCAACAGTAAGTTCTCAGTAAATATGTACTTTGCTCAATTCCCCTTTTCTCCCTTTCTGATCATTCATCTTTTGCTGTCTTTCCTACTTGCTCATAAAATTTCTATTTGTCCATTGCTATGGATGTCAAGTTCTTGAAAGAAATGAAGTAGTATAAACCAATAGAGCATATATTATGCCAATCCAGCTCTGACATTATTTAGACGTGATTTTTTATACTCGTTACATCAGTATTTTTCCACGTGTTAGACTCTTGTAGTGCTCTGAATTCTTCTGTGGATCAGTGAATCATGAGTAATGTCTTTGCAGTTTCAGCTATCTGACCAAAACTGGGACTTTTTTAAAGCAGAATTTACTCTGAACTTTACTGAAGACTCAGGTTATGTGCATCTGAAGTAATGTAGTAGAAAAGAAGCGCATCCTCTTTCTTTGGTAGAGGAGGCCCAGAAAATTCTAGATGATGCTTGTTTATGCTAATGCCTAGGTCATAGGTTTGTGCAGTTCTGCTACAGGCACAGAAACAGCTATGAACTGTCTACCTGTCAGTTTGGGGTCCTGGGTTTAGCATTTTTCTATTTGCAATCTTTACTATTATTTTAGTGTTTTAAAAACCATACATGACTGAGACTAAAATGATATCTGGTGAACTTGAAAAGGGCAAATTTGAATTATTTAAAAATTTGTATTACAATACTGAAAAGTATAGATAAACCTGACAGAATGTGCTATCAGTTATTTTAATATTGCTCTGGATTATAATTTCATATTAAAGGTAAATGTAGCTTTATTCAAAGCTGTATTTTTAATAATGATATAATTGGCTTAATGAACAATAAACCATGTTTGAATGTGTTAAAAAAAAAAGCCAAACTTGTTCTCATGTTTCTGAGTGTATTTAACGGTTTGGACTTTATTTTTAAAACTGCAAGTTTGATAGTGTTTTCAACTAGGTCAAAATTTGCATTTCTTTCTAAAGTAACTACTGAATGAGACTGCTGCAGCTGCTCTTATTAAATGCCATTACCACTGCTTTACCTGCATGCTGAATTTCAAGCATACTGTAAACCAAATATTAGAAGAAAGAAGTATTTAATTAATAGACCATCGTTAGACCATCAATAGACTGCCATTTTTCAGAATAGTATCGAGATTATATTGGGATTGAAGCACAGTCTTAAAAATTTAATCCTATGTTTAAATAGTCTCATGAATTGGATTGAGTTTAGGTTTATATATATATAAATTAGTTCTCTTCAGCTGGGGTCTATGAACTGAGTTTCTGTTATGTTTTCACACCATTTATTGTTAACGCAAATTTGCTTCTTCAAGACCATTAGTAACTGTTAAAATTTGTGCTCATCCCTTGTTGCTTAAACGTGACATTCCATCCAAGAGATGTAGCTATGGAATATTCTTCCTCTTGTTTGCCAAACAGGGTGATGCTGGCGGTGTTCAAGGCCGGGTTGGACAGAGCCTTGGGTGGCATGGTTTAGTGGGAGGTGTTCCTGCCTGTGGCAGGGCGTTTGGAACTGAATGATCTTAAGGTCCTTTCCAACCCTAACTATTCTATGCTTCTATGATTAATGGCAATACAGTAGATGAAAGGGCTTGCTGCTTTTGCCAATGAAGTCAGTGCAGCTGTAGATGTTGATGCTCTTGATTTCAGAAAAAGTAGAGTTAACTTCCAGTTATTAATTGAAAGGTTGTGCAATAACATACAGAGTGATTGTTACCTAATTCTAACCAAAACTGAGCTGAAACTAGGACTTGGGATGTTGTAACCTCTCCATGCCTTGGTGTCAAGGAGAGGTTGACACCTTATTTCCCTCCCTGTGAAATAAGCGTCAGGACTGTTGCATTGAGCTTTCGTGCAGCAGTGAGACTCAGTAACTCTGTTCAGAAAGGCAGTATTTCATGCACCACTGTCCCAGCTAAAACTTTAAATCTTCATCCCCTGCTATTCTGTGTATTTGAAGTCAATTATAACGCTGCATTAGCACAGTTTTTTAAATATAATTCTTACATGGTCATTGAATGGTCCAGGGAGTCACACCCTTGAACTGCAGTTTTTCCTGCACCTCCAGCTGTGCCGCTGAGATGCTGTTCAGCAGGTATAACTTTATTCAGTAATTACAAGTTTATAAAAAGTGAAAACCATGAGCAATCCTTGACTTGTTATTTCAGAAACATATTTGATTAATATCTTTATGTCTATTTTTAATACGCTCTTTGCCAAATGTATTCTTTTTTATTCAGTATTCTCCCCTGCTCAGTCTCTTTGCTTTTAGCTCTGCTTGGCCAGAAAAAAACCAAATCCTAACAACCAGCCCTCAAACCCTACAACTTTTATTTTATTCAGTGACCTTATTCCAGTATGCAGCTTCTGGGTTTTATTTTTCTTCTTTGTTGCTTCCTTTTTAAAATTTAACCTTGTGTCTTTTTTGTTCTTCCTTCCTGTTAGTTTGCTGTGGGCAACTGCTAAAGGAAATTGTTGCAGGCAAGACAAAACTTGGGGAACTCGTTAAGACTTACATTGACAGTGGATACCAAGGTAGGGCACGTTGTTGTCTCATTACACTGTACTTAAAAATCTGTGCCAAAAAAGTAAATTGTGAGTGAATTTTTCTTGGTCAGATTCTAACCTCAGTTACACCAGAGTAATCTGGAAGCTGATTAATTCCATTCCTCACATGTGATTTGTAGCACTGCATAACAGAAGTTAGGTTGCTGAGCTCTTTGATATCTTCAAAGCAAATAGTTCACTGTTCCAGTGAAATTTAGGTTTCTTCTACACATTCCAAAATTTGAATTCCATATTTTTATCTCTAAATCAAAATCAGAGTTCTGATCTAGATGTATAATTTTAGAATGTTTAACTGTCGCTTAAAGCACAGTATTGTGTTTAATTTTTATTTCAAGTGGGCTGTAATAAAGAATCTGCTTTTTTTTTAATGACTTTTAGTATGCTACTGTAGATTCCTCTACTTTCATGAAAATATTTTAAACTTAAAGTGTATTTGCATTTCATTTCTATCAGCATTTTTGGTCATAGGAAGGGACTAGCACAAAGAATATCTAAGGAGTCTTTGCTTTTGCAAGGCTCTGCAGTGATTTCAGATTAATCATGAATACTGTAAGCTCCTTAGGGCAGCAGATTAAACTTAGGTGTTTGTTAGTTGTCTTGCACAATGATAGCTGTCTCGATGTGGTGGGTATTAAAAATCAGACAGGAGCTGTAGTTCTAAAGGGTAAGTTGTATTTCAGTAGCATGTAAAGATGTTTGGTTTCCCAAATTACAATAGCCTGGAAGAGGAAATTTCAGTCCTGTTTCTGGCAAATCCCTTGGGAATTTGTGTCTCCGTCCCAAGAAGTGTCACTGTGCTAACCAGGGGAGCTTTTATTTGTGCTTTTATTTCATGTTGTACACTAGAGAGCAGCATGTTAGAGGGTTGTTTTAATGCTGAAGGAAAGCGGGCCCTGAAAAGATTTCAGTTTCTTTTCCAAATTCCTGTGGGAAAATATAAAGGCATTTTATATATCACTGAACTAGGCAGTAGCTGAC
>JAOEHY010031662.1:0-30169 GCA_025447955.1 Psilopsiagon aurifrons | reverse complement strand
GGTGACCCCTTCCCCGGGGGCGCGGGGTGCGGGGGGCCGAGGGGGGCAGGCCCGCGGGAGGCTCGGGGGGAACACACCGCTCCCCGCTCCGCGACCGCCGTCCAGCAGTCCTCGGGGCCAGTCAAGGCGGGCAGGGAGCCGCTCCGCCGGCAGGGAGCAGACGGGTCCGAGACGTGCCTACCAGCGCTGAAGAGCGGAGAGAGTTTGGAGGGAGCGGTGACGACAACCGTAACTCTTTCTTTCAGGCAATGGGTACATGGATGGGAAGGAGCTACAAAACTTCATCCAGGAGCTGCAGCAGGCACGGAAGAAGGCAGGCTTGGTAGGTTAACGTTTCACCCCACTTTTCCATCTTCTCTGGGAAAGAAGAGTTTACGTGAGCAAACTCAAGCACCCCGGTTCCTTCTGTTCTCTGTTGCCATCACACAGTTCATGCACTTGCCTCACCAAGCACAGAGAAATAGCTCAGTTAGAAAACAGCAGGTTGCAAATGAAATAAATGGTCTGATTTGGAAAGGTGAGGCCAAGTCCACCTCCCTGGGGAGCAGGTGCTGCTCACAGCTTGCCAGGCTACTAGCTGCTGCTTCTGATGGTGCTCAACAAGAAAAGTCAGGAAAAGTATGGGTATTACCTTTATGTCTTGGATGGCACCTTAACCCACGGCAATTAATCTTACCTGATCCAGATAGGTACCAATACTAAAAAGAGAGGAAAAAGAAAAGGAAAAAAGAAAAAAGAAAAAGAAAGAGGAAGAAGAAAAAAAAGCCCACAACACCAACCAAAACAACAGTTTCAAGTTAGTTGGACTCTGTTTTCATACCAAATGGGCAGTATGGGCTGAAATGCATTTCTGCCCCTTGGTGGTCACTAAATAGATCTGCAGATGACTGCCAACCACTCTTTGCCCCTTCGATGTTACACGCCAGGAGTATGATCACCAAACCCTGGTAGTTTAAATTGTTCAGAGACACAGCAAAGTTTTTGACACTGTTGTTAAAAAAATTCTGCGTGAGTTGTTAATGCATGAATTATTAATTTCCTCCAAACTATTCCCACATGGAGAAAAAGCAGAGAGATAAGAAAGAAAAAAAAAAAAAAGAAATTAAAGATTCCATGTAAAGATTTGAATTAAAATAGAAGTGAATATTTTTAGCAGATAAATTGCTTTTAAAATAATCCATTTCTAAAACAGGCCACTTAGCATCAAACTCCAATATAAAACCTAATGGAATAAATTTAATTGAATCTATGCTTATAGACTTCTGAAGTAACAGATAATAAAATTATAATTTAACTGGATGGTTTGTGTGCGTAGAGGAAATAGCTAAATACTTCATGTAAGAATACCTCCAAATTGAGCAATAGCTTTTCTATAACTAACTGTGCTTTAAAACCCGATGTGTGTTTTAGATATACTAAAATTTTTATTAATATATAAAAATATATTAATATGAACCTTAATTTCTTTTGTGGAAGATTTTAACTTCATGTTAATTGTATGAGTGTAAGTTTCACACAGCTGGAAGTCTGTCCCCCAGCCATGCCGCTAATGTTACTGCAGTCTAGGTTACTGGTTAATTCTTCCTAAAGCCATTTGTGTAAGCACTTGTTTTCATGAGTGCAAGTTTAAACTAAACTAAAAAAAAAAAAAAAATCACAGAAAATTGGCAAAAGGATATTTTTACAGGGAAAAAAAATATTTTCACAGTAAAGATTAAATGCAATTTCATGACCTTTCAGGTATTGCAACAGTGTGTTGAATTGCAGGAAACTTAAGTATGTCCAGCAGAACGAAGGCATTAAAGCCTGTGCATATTTAGTGTAACTGCCATCGTAGTAGAAATGCTGATATATTATTCATTAGTTAAAAGATTAATTAGAAGTTCAAGAAAAAAAAAATATTTAGCTTTGTAAGACCAGATTCCTTTCTCTCTCAAAGCAAGAGTGTCTCTTCTTAAAAATAGTGCCTGCTCAAAGTAAAAAAGAAAAGCTTTGCAGGACTATTCTTATCTGATATAAATTTTATAATCTATGCCTCTTTTTTAATAACCCTTCCCTGTATCTCACACTATATTTTAATGCTCAGGTGCTTAATTAGGTTTTCTTTTCCCATTTCTCTGATTCAAACCTATTTTTGAAGCACTCTGATGAAAAGAGCAATCTAGAGTAGCAACATCAAACTCAGTACTTGGGCTGTTGGCTTCGGAGTATGGATATATGTCATCCTAGGTTTCAAATCTAAGGTGATTCTTGGATTTGAAAGCTCATTTGCCAAAAAATAATCTCATTACTTTGTGTCTTTTCTCACAGGATACTAATTCAGTAGCTTTGAATTTCTATTCTTTTGCCAGAAGGGACACATTGAGTAACTAGTGTAGGTTATATGTCATTTCCTCAGCTGTCCTTCTTTTAACACCCCAAAGCTTCTTTGTCATCATTAACTTCTGCATTTCAGGTCACTCTCCTGCTCACTATTTTTGAAATATTCAATTATGCATTCTTCATAGCTGGATTTTACATCAGCCATGCCATAGGCATTAAAGAATCACGTTGATTTCATCATTGAATAGAATGGTTTAACATTTCCCAGTATTCTTCCCAACTGCAGAATTGTTCTAATTATGTTCTAATGCTAATACTTTTATTAATCCACTTAGTAAGCCTGTACTTTCACAGCTGATTTTTCTCAGACAGACCAGTAGCATGCAGCCTGATTCATGCTGACTCCAAGGGGTGGATATGTACTTGGAGGTTTTAGAGCTTGGGCTTTTCTTAGGTAACACTATGTCTTTTTGCTTCATGCATTACGGTAGATAGTGAATTGATCTGATATACTTTCTGACATGTTGAAAGAACTTCCTCTTTTTTAAAGATAAAAGCTATGTAAGTATGTAAGTATAGCTTCCATTTATTGTGCCCCACATTTATGGAATATCTTCTCTATTTAGGTATGCCAATTGCCAAATAAACTATGGGGTATAACTGACTAACATAGAGGTTGATAAAAAGTCAATAGGTGCATTTTGGCTGAGCTATTCCACATCTGTTTCTCACTTTCTCTGCATATATACATGATGACAACATTTCTCAACAGAAATGTGTGATCTAATAGATGTTTATGAATATAGTCACGCAAATGTTTCTGTAGTGCCATCTATCCTTACATTTGCAAATCACGTTGAAAAAAGCCATTTTGTTCTAAAGCTCCACTTGGATAAGCGTATCTTCAGTTTTAAAAGGTGAGACTGAGGTATGAAGGGCTAATTTCTTAATTTCAAACACTGAGCATGGCATCTGTAACTAGTTTAGGACCAGGCTTGGTTAAATTTAGGCAAATTTTTATACTGAAAACATTTATTTGAATAACATAATTCAAATAAGCCAACAAGCAGCCCAAAAGCAGGCGAAGTGAACACCAAAAATAAAAATACCACCTTTCTGAAGGTAGTCCTAATGTACTAGAGGATGAGCATCGTGCTTTGTTTAACCTGTAATCAGCTGTGCCTCCTTCAATGGCTGGACACTGGCACTGCGGAACTGCTGTTAGAAAGATTAGTAAAATATTTAACCAGTACTAAATAAAATCCAGGTGTCTAAATTCTCCATTCTATCTGCTAAGCAAACTTGTCCCCACTTTGGGATCATTAGATGAAAGGTGACATTGAAATGCATTGTATTAATAACCATATCTCTAATTAAAGCCATGGAAAATTACTAACCTGCCATGGATGACTTTGACAGAAATAGGATACTAGGCCAAGATTGTATCAGCCACAGGGAACTGAGATTTTACTTAGCTTTGGTAGTTGAAATTTGGGACAAACTACAATGGATTCCCTGTGTCTCCAGTGAGAGAACAACTTTGATCCTGTATACTCAGATCTATTATAACAACTAAACTTTTAATTTCCAAAGATGGCTGCATCTTCATCTATAACCATAAAATTCTTGATTGTGTTAATGTTTCTGTAGTCCTGATTGTTGCTGCATGGTTTTACTAGCTCACACCTATAAGAATTACAAAGAAAGTTAAAAGTTTAGTTAATATTGAAGGCTAATGGGAGCTCATATCAACGCAAATCACGTCAAGCTGAAGCATGAAATCAAATATTTAGATCTTCAGCCAAAGGCTGGCACCTTTGTCATAGCCTAGAGCAAGGCTAGCCCTTAGAGAACAGGTATATAGCAGGGACCATAAGTTATATGAAGAACAATTATTCCATCTTTACTCTTGGATTTAAGGTACTGCTTGAAGTTTTCTCCCTTCTAAAACTGCCTCTTTACTTCTCAGCAGTGACATTTTGACTCTGTTTCTGTGCTAACCAAATACTAAACAATGAAAAATATATCATGATGAGTTCTTTCAGGATAAAATAGCACTGTTAGGAAAAATCCACTCAAAGATGTGGGAAGGCTATTTTGGTGTTCAGATATATTATACTGAAATGTTCCTTATTTTGAAAGATTTTGCACTGCCTTCAAGTTACTAATTTAAAAATGAAAACTGAGAAAATTGACTAATAATTGGCTATGAACTTCACTGTCATCCTCTTAAACAAAAGAGCTGTTATACGCATTTCCATCACATCTATCTTTATAATCTTTTCATACTGTAAACTAAAAGAGGAGTTCTAAGTATTTAGATGCCAATCATTCACAATGACTATAATTCCTTAGGAAGTAAAATCTATCACAGTGACATTATTCATGATTAAAAATTACTCAATTTCATTTAAATTTGAATAATCTAGCTGCTAAAAGTGTGAGTACTTCATTAAATGTAGCATATTATTTGGAAATGAATAGAATATTCAAGTAAGTTTACATATGTTTCTTAAAGTAATGATTCTCTCATTGTGAATTTTTAGGATTTAACACCTGAAATGAAAGCTTTTGTGGACCAATATGGGAAGGCTACTGATGGAAAAATAGGAATAGTTGAGGTAAGAGTTATTTTGTAACAAAAGACTGACATGTTTACTTGTAGAAAATACATTTAGCACAGAATGTTGTGAGTGTAATATATAAATATTTTTGATTCTTAGTTACACAAACCTCTGCCTTAAGGACTTTAGTATTTTTTTCACTAGTGAAACTTTTTCCTTAACAAAAGGTAAGGTATTCTCTAGCCCTCTCCAGACATTTCACTACACTTCATTTAACTTTGCACTCTTCGTTCAGTACAAGTATGCATCAACAGCAATTTGGTTTTCCTGTAAAGCAGGTAAGAGCTCTATCTTAGAAATTTAAATTGTGTATGGTGATATGATTTATTTCTACCCATGATTTTGAACTAATGCTCTGTCACCACTCCTGTAGTAAGGATAACACACAAGTGAATGCAATTGGGCCGTCACTATATGTAGTCTATTCTAAAAATATTCGTATACTGTAAGAGGGCATAAGTTAATCATCTTAAGTGTAAACAAAATTTGAATAGTAGTTGTGATCCATCTCATAAAAGATCAGGATTTCTTATAAATTCCTTTCTTGAACTTTAACAGAACTTGGGGCAGAAAATTCCCCTAATCCTTACTCCCACTTTCTAAAGAGGGCAAAGATAACCAATGCCTTCTGCACGTATAGCTGCTCAACAATTGTAAAACTTACACAACTTGCTAGGAAGGGGGGACCATCATGTTTTCTCTCGCTTTCACTCTTCAGTGGTGCAAGTCAAAAAGGACAGTTTGCTGGGTTACAGCTTGAGAAGTCACTTTTTCAAGCCTAAATCTACAACTCATTTATGTCACTGAGTGCAGTGAGACTGCGGTTTTATTATTAAGTTGTATTAATTTTTTTTCTGCTAATAAGAAATCTGACCTAGAGAGCTAATTAAGAAACAGCTGGAAACAAGCCAGCTCTGCAGAATTTCTACAGTGACCAACTTGGGGTCAGTAGCTAATTTTAAAATAGAGGACTGAATAAAATCTGTAAAAGTCAATAGGAAGTTATCACTGCTGACATAATACATTCTTTCAGGGTATCTTTTCTACTCTGCCATGTGTCTGAATTGCATAACTTGTTTAAATGCATGTGTAATTATGACTAAACTGCTATGGAAATACAAACAGCTTGTTTCACCCACAGTTATACTTTATTTTTAAAAATGCACCTTTTGACAATACTTAGGATTGATCAAATCGTTCTACACCTAAAACTAACTTGTGTTTATTTGAGTAACAAAGTGCTTGGGTTTGAACTAGCAAATGCTTATTGATTTGGTATTCAAGAATCCTATTTAATTTCATATTATTGAGTATGTGTAATAGCAAGCATTGGATGTAAGAAGAATGCATAGACAATGCCTGAAAAAGATTGTGTTTCTTTGCTCAGGAAAGATAACTAAAAGCTTTACCTTTCAAATTCTATTTCTGATACTGCTGTTGACTAATGTTGACTTAAAGGTGAGCAAATCCAATAAGGCTGATATGGCATGGTGCTCACCGCCCCCAGTGAAGTGCCAAGCATGATCAGCATCACGGACGCCACTGCATACTGACAGTACTCAGTTCAGAGACTGAAGGGACTTTCTCTCTTAATATAGCAGTTTCCTAACCCACTAGCTGTATTTTATTTCACTTACATCAGCATGAAGCTTGATTTGGAAAGTGCTGAGGGGACTCAGATGAAATTTGTTGTACATGCAGAGCATGTTAAAGTTGGTATTGATTTGGACTTGATTCTCTTTCCTTACAAATAAAAATGTCCAGTAATTCTAGATTGCTCCCATTTACATAGTACGGCAAGTAGTTTTTATGAAAAAGTGTATGAATTTTCTAAAAAAAAAAAAAAAAAGAAAGTAAAGCAGTTCAGACTCTCAGCCGTCATAATGGATACCCCAGCATCTGAAGGAAGATGTCCTAGCAAATAATGATTTTTCAGGAAAGGTCTATTGACTGAGATAAAGAGGAGGCCTGGGTGGCTTCACAGAGGAAAGAGTGGATTTTCAACTCAGATTAAGTGTTGATTCTGTCTTTGCAAGCACACTGCAGTTAGCTTACTAGCTTTTATGCAGTGCCCTCCAGCTAAAGACAGTCTGACCTGACCCCTTGCTTGTCATTATGTAATTCACCTCTTGTACACATTCAGACCAAAGCTTTCACTAAAATTTAGAAGTGAAACCCAAGGTTTCAAAATTCAGGACTGCAGTAATTCCACATTGAAATTATTTGAAGTTTACTCTGGCTGTAAATATCACTATGTATTAGCCTAAAATATTCTTTGTACTCCCACTCTTTACTATAGGATTTTAAAAGGAAAACTCACTGTATTAGGTGAAAGGAATTTTAAATAGTTTAATATCAATAGAATTTACTTTAAGAATGATTTCCAGAAAATAGTTCTGTTAGTGTTGTAAGAACTGAGAGTATTTTTTCTAAATAAAAGCAGCAGAGCTTACAGAAGCTATCACTAAACTGCTATTGCTGCTATACACAAACATGTAGCAGTCTTCACTCTTATTCAAACACCCTCAAAGTCCCCTATGATTACCCTCACAAAGAAGTCATCACTAGAAATAGCACCAGGTTTCTATCTTTCCTCTCTGAGGTGCTATAACTAGGACTGGGAAGTTGAGTCAGTTTTCACATGGTGTCCTCATCTCTTCATAATGTAGTTTTCCGCAGAGGTCAATTTAATGTTATTCGATGCCTGAGCTTGGAGAACTGGACTTCCCTTTAGCTATATTGTTTCTATTACCCTAAAGGGCACAAAAGAAAGAAAACATGAAAGACATTTTATTTTTTGGCAGAAGCCTGACCTGATACTGGATATTGAGCTACTACATCTTTGTAACTTGAAAGCTTGTTCTTTCCCCTGAGACTTACAAAAGGTCAGAGGTATAGCTTAAAATAAGGTAAATTTCTTCCAGAGGTAATATATCCTGTACCTTAAATACAGTTTGGTACTGCTAGTAAACTGTTAATGATTCTTTGGAAAGTTAGTAATTTACATTTACCCTTGCACTTTGTACTGTTTTACAGGGCCTTTTGCAAAATTTACCAGTTATCTACAGACATCCCACAAATGGCATCTAACGTACAATTCCCATGCACGTACACACTTTCCCATTGTCATAATCAGTCCCTTCTCCAAAACTCTTCTTATTATCATAACCAGTTCTTCCATCAAAAATGTTTGATGTTGAGTAGGGATGTTCTCTAAAAATCAAAGCTTCCCTGTCATGGGAGAAATAATTTTTTCCCTGAATCTGTACTAAGCTAATCACATTTAGCTATTGCGTGCATACGAACATAGAATAATAGAATGGTTAGGGTTTGAATGTACTTACTCACATGTGTATATACTATTGATAATGCAGTTGCTGACAAAAACACATTAAGTTGATTGGGTTTGGTGTTCAGCCATTTAGTGAAAGCAACTCAGAATGCTCTGATGAGTCTGACAGTCTGTCATCAGATGTACCATGTCTGTAAGGAGAGTGCTATGATTTGCCTTTTCAGTCGTAACCACATTTAAAAAGTGTAACTGATTCCTTGCATGGATAATTTTAGAGAAATTAAGAGATCTGTCTCCATAACCTTTCTATACCTGTAGGGTGAGAGGGAGACCTGAACTTACCTACTGGACCCCAATAAAAAAGCAGGAGCAAGTAGGCAGTACCATGGAAATAGACAGGATGAGGGATTTGAGGGTATGAAATGAAAGCAGAAAATCAAAAATTTGAATAAAAATTTTAAAATGGGGCTCCAGAAAGTCTGCAGATGTCATTTTTCATGAAAGAATGCAGCTAAGGAATCTTTTTTCTCCATATTGTTTTCCTAGTAAGCACAGCTGGTCTACTCTTCAACTAAAAAGTTTTCTTTAATCAAAACAAATTTCATACATTTTGGGAATAGAAAAATATATCGGGCTTTTGTTAAAAACAAATCATGATTTTACATTAAATTATTCAGCATACTCTCCATCTTCTACATTTTTCCATTGCCAAAGTTGAGTTATATGGTAAAGGAACATTTTCAATAATCAGTACAATAATGTCTGATTTTAAAAAAGCCCTTTGTACAGCAGAGGCATTGGAAGAACCACCCCTGATTTTGCAGGACTAAAAGCCCTTTTGATTTCTTTCTGGTATTTATAGCTCTTCTTGAACACATCTCCGTGCCTGACAAATGATTACCGGTTGCCATCTCCATACACTCCCCACTTGCTTTTTTAGTCTACTGACTTTTCCATACATTTTTCTGTTTACCTTACACATGTATTCTTCTTGTCAGCTTTTCTCTCTCTTCTTCCTCTTACACAGTATCTGTGAGTAGACTATTTTCCTTACTTTCTGAATTCATGGACCTTCACACTCATCCACTAAACATTCTTGTCTTATGCTTTCTCTTTGTGCCAATTCCAAGCTCTTCATCAAAGGTCCTAACTCTGCATGGGTGTATTTTTTCCTTCTTTCCCCAGGTGCCCCTTTAGTACGTGCTGTCTCACTCTTTTAGACCTTATTTCTGTTTGACCTTACAAATATGGCAAAGCTGCAAGCTGGAAGCCTTTTAGAAGCATCTTCCAAACATTCCAGCTAACAGGATGAAGCTTCCTATGGGGCTACAGTACGGCCATAAGAGTACAGAGAATTTCATACTCTTTTTAAAAGTTTCATGCTCTTTCAGATGCTCAGCTGCCTAATGAAGAATCAAAATTTAACCTTTCTTAAATTCTGTTGTAGCTTGCTCAGATATTACCAACGGAAGAGAATTTCCTGTTGTTCTTCAGATGCCAGCAGCTAAAGTCAAGTGAAGACTTCATGCAGGTACAGTATGAAAAGTTACCCTCTGTAACATCATCCAGGACCCACTTGCCATAAATATGTCATTAAAGCATTCACTTTCTGATTGCAGACATGGAGAAAATATGACAGTGACCACAGTGGCTTCATTGATTCTGAGGAACTGAAGGTAAACTGATATCTATGAGTATGCACAACATGAGAACAGGCATTTGATTACAGCCTGTGCTGCTATCTATTTCTTCAGATATCCACCTGTGCATGTTTTTGCATTTCAAACAAGACCGAAAAGCAGTATGATTAGCTGATGGTTTTACTGCCAGTAAATTAAAGGGAAACTCTAATCTGATCAATGTTTTTTAAAACATGGTTTAGTTCAGAACAGTGTTTGTCTCAACTGACTCAGGGTAGCAGGTAGCTTGCAAGCAAGGATTAAGGAAGCAAGATAAGCCTCTAAGAGAATTATGTTGTCCTTTTCTTTGTATATTAGGGAGGAGTGCTGTTTTGTTGGGTTTTTTTTCCTAAGGGCATCACTGGCATTAATCACACTGCTGCTGGAGAGATCATGCTCTCTCAAGTATCATATAGCCATATGATTTACACTTTAATACTGTTAGGCTAACACAAATGGAATTGTGTTGCCCCTGTTTGGTTAACTTTTGGGGATTCTGGTATGAGCTTCAATAGGCACAAATAAGAGCAGAATTGAGATTATTCCATTAGCCATCTCAGCATTGTAGAGTTAACAGACCTTAAAACTAGAGTTATTTACCTCCCTAGTCATAGAACTAACAACCATTTGTAGATGCTGATTCACAGTCACAGAATCACAGAGTGGCTGACAGGGACCTTGAGGTCATCTGGACCAAGACCCCTGCTCAAGCAGGGCCACCTACAGCCAGCTACTCAGGAACATGTCCAAATGGCTCTTGAATATCTCCAAAGATGAAGGTTCCATAACCTTTCTAAGTAACCCATGCCAGTCCTCAGCCACCCTCACAGCGAAGAAGTGCTTACTGAAGTAATCTCCTGTGTTTCAGTTAATGTCCATTGCCTTTTCAGTTGATGTCCATCATCCATTGTCACCGGTCCCCAGCCTGGCTCTGTCGCTTGCACCCTCCACTGAAGTATTTATACATGTTGACGAGGCCCCCCCTGAGCATTCTCTTCTCCAGGCTGAACAGTCCCAGCTTTCTCAGCTTTTCCTCATAAGAAAAATGCTCATATACAGCAACCTCTAAGTAGAAAGGTGCCATTTTCCATAGATCAATTGCCCTGGATACAGTACTGTAGTGGTTTCTGAATTTAATTCAAAAGAACAAAATCAATTCATAGCAAGAGAAAGTGTTTATCCGTCTAATTTGAACAATTTTGCCCATAGTGGTATTCTAAGGAACTACATAAGCTTTATTAATTAAAGCACCAGGAGATCAAACTGCCTGAAATCCTCACAGCTCTTTTGTTCAGAAGAGGAATCCACATCAGACAGTTCACATCTTTTTTCCTTTTCCCTTCCTCTTTGAGTCTGCTGTCTGTGTGACATTTAGCAAGGATTCTACCTTAAGATAACCCTAAGGTAGACAAGCCTATTCTTCTGCTAGCCATTCTTCCAGCCGCAGCAGGTCAGTGTATCTAAAGTGGTAGGATCAGGAGGAGGCTGTGCAGCACCTGAGAACTCTCCAGCTGTTACACAATGCTTTCAGGACTGTTGCCATTTGCTGTAATTTAAAATAGACTTAAAAATGCAGGGCTGATTGAGGACCAGCTGAAGAATGAAGCCATTTTAACTGGATTCCTAATGGTCCCACCCCTCTTCTCCTGTGAGAATCTGTCTATTTTAAAGGAACAGGCCATTTTAAAATGTTGAAAGACATAACGTCCAGTTTTATTTTTAGATCAGTATTTCTCGACAAGCCCAAACACTTTAGGTATTTGCTATGTGAGGAGTACACCCACTTACAACTTTGTAAGAGAAATTTAAGCTGTAAATCAGGAAAACATTCTAACAATAGTAAGGGCAGTGGAATACCTTGTCTAAGGGGGAGGCAGACTCTCCATCACTGCCTCTATTTAGGACAAGTTACTTAGGACAGTAAGTCAAGAAGCTTAGATATAGATGATCCTTTCTTGAGATATGGAGATGGACTGGATAACCTTTCAATGTCCTTTCCAGTTCTATTTCCCATCAAAGCAAGCAAGATTAAACATATCCCCATCACATCAATTTACATTTCAGTCATGTTCTTTCTGTGCAAGCTACAAGGAAGGCTCTCCCGCACCGCACACAGGGAGCCAGGCAACAAGAACTAAAGTGGTTATAGTCCTATGGCTATTGATATGGCTGCATTCAAGTCCAAGAATGTCATCTATGCACAAACAGATTTTCTTATGAGCTACCCCATTTTCTGTCTTGAAGTGTGGCTCAAAATTCCACAAAGATAATGATACTCCAACTGATGCCAGTAATTAGGTACTTCATTGCACATTGACAGGCATACAGACATCTCAGGTTTTGAAATGTCCTTGCAAATAAATTGATATCTTTCTCTTCTGATGCCACAGATCTAGTACCAGAATGTAAACCACTGAATGGGTGGAAACAATCTTATCTTTCGAAGTAAAAATGGCTGGTGTTTCAAGTCAAGTGTTAGTTACTATGTCAAATTCTCATTCAAAAACTGCAATGAACTGGCTGCACACATTTAAAATACAAGGTAGGAAGAGGCAACACAGGTTAACGTTCACATCTAGCATCAGGTACTGCCATGGGCAAGGAGAAAACTTGATTAATCATTGATCTTTTCTGTAAAATTGTTCCTATGTTGCAAGAAGTGATTAGGCATCAAAGTCTTCAAGGAGACACAAGGTTAATTAGTTTACTGATAGATCTGATTAGGAAGCAATATACTTGAAAGACAAACTATTTTTTCCAAATTCACAATACAACAAATGACATACAACGCAGAAAGTTTTATGAGTCACTTTTTCCAAATAAAACCGCAATATACTTGAATTGATCAAAAGAAACTGTTATATTCTTAGCTGCTAATTACTACTTCTTTTCATACTTACTTGGAACTTCAGCAGTAAAGTGGGAGTAAAATAGTATTTTCCATTACTTTAATCTGAAGTTAGCAAGTCAAGCATTTTATAGTGTAGTTAAAAATTCACCTATTACGCTTCTATTTATTTTAACAGAGCTTCTTGAAAGATTTATTGCAGAAAGCAAATAAGCAGATCGAAGACTCAAAGCTAACAGAATACACAGAAATAATGGTAAGATTATTTACAGGCATATTGCATCAAGACTCGATTAATCCAAACTCTATTTATCTTTAGTCACTGGAAAGCTCCAAACGACTTGGAGCCCAACCAGGTCTTAATCAGCCTATGTTGCTGCAACAGCGAGATGACTTGTGGCATCCAACACAACTGCTTCTGCAGCTTCAGAGCTTTGACGGGCAGTTTTCAGGGCTGCTTAAAAAAAAACCAAACAAACACACAAGGAAAAAAAAACACCACCACCACCACCCCCCCAAAAAAAAACCACACCTCATGATTTTGAATTTGCATGTTATTGATTTGATACTGCTCCGTACTATAGCATTTTCACCAGTCCTGCCTCCCTATGCCATTAGTTGTAAAACTGAAATCTTCACACCTCATAGGAGAAAAACTGTACTTGTCAGAATCATAGAATCAGAGTGGGTTGAGCTGGAAAGGACGTTAAAGCTCATCTAGTTCCAATTCCCTGCCATGGGCAGGGATGCCTCACACTAGGACCAGGTTGCTCAAAGCTCCATCCAACCTGGCCTTGAACACTGCCAGAGATGGGGCAGCCACAGCTTCTCTGGGCAACTTGTGCCAGCGCCTCAGCACCCTCACAGTAAAGAACTTTTTCCTAATGTCTAAATCTACCCTCCTCCAGTTTAAAGCCATTCCCCTGTCCTATCACTACTTTCAGCTACAAAATGTCCCTCTCCAGCTATCCCATAATCTCCTCAAAAACTAGAAAAGAAAACTAATAGAAAACATACAGTCCTGAGCAGCTGCAGGCAGGCACAGCCAGACACTAACAACCCATCAAAATCCAAAATATGTTTACTTCGCAGCTGCCACTGCTTACCTCCCACAAATGCAA
Organism: Psilopsiagon aurifrons; assembly: GCA_025447955.1. Taxonomy (NCBI): domain Eukaryota; kingdom Metazoa; phylum Chordata; class Aves; order Psittaciformes; family Psittacidae; genus Psilopsiagon; species Psilopsiagon aurifrons. Next base: position 16,283 of record JAOEHY010031662.1, on the reverse strand, counting down.
ATCTCTTTTCATGGGAAATGCATGAAATACAGATGCTTTTATACAAGGAAAGGAAATGTTAAAAGGAAGCAGGGTGTTACGCAGAAATAAATGTTTATAGAATTGGTCTCTTTTCTGTTCTCCTTTGCCATTCATTGTGCATTAACCCAGTGAAATTAGGTCTTTTTTTTTCATGGCATTAATTCTATCTTTAAAAGGATATACACTTGTCTAAGTACAGGATGTCGCTTTTCCTCTTATCTAAAAATTACATCTAAAATTACTGTGATTGAAAGTGATGGGATGGAGTGTGGGTGATGGTGTTTTCAGTACAATGTCTAAAAATGTTTTGTATGGTTTTCTGCTTTTGTGACTCTTTTATACAGCAAAGACAAAATAATACTTGAAAGTAGAAAAATGGAGCTATATAGACATAAAAACTAGAGAGTGCTTCCTACGCAGGTGCAGTATCTCCATCTACTTCTAATAATGAATATAAGCTGTGCCTCTCAAGCAGCAGGAGCTCATCATTTCAAGGCTTCAAAAGAAAACACTTTAATACAATACAGTTATTAAAATCATTAGAAATAGTATTCACTTATTTTGTCAAATTACAATAATATATTAATTCCTATAATTTAATTATAATTATTTGGAGAGATTTACTATCCCATTTTCATACCATTAACAAAATGTTATCTACAGCATCTGCTCATGCTTTTCTTGAAATGTATCACGAAACAGAACATGATTTTTACTTAAATATTTAGATCTTGCAGCCAATTGAATGAAAAGTCTATTATTTTCTCTCTAAGGAATTGAATGCTTTGGATTCAATTGAACTTTACCTAATTGTTGTTTCACCTTTATGAATAGAGACTAATGAAGCTATTATCAAATCATGACATGAATTCAAAAGTAAAATGTTATCATGTTAACACTCATTTATAAATAATTACATGTGCATTTCTCATACGGGACATTGATCAGTGTAGGCAGGTTAAGACCTACCTTACAGTAGGTTAATCAGAATTGTTCATCTGGATTCTTATCAGGCTTTTGAAGTAGAATTAATTACTAAAATTACTTAGTATTTTATATAAATGCATCACACAGCAAATGTGGCAGATTAAAACCTGGGGCTAGTATTTCAGCGTGAAATAAAGGCTAAATTTCATTGAATTTGAGTTTTCCAAAATGTGTTTAATTCATTATGATGATTTATTTTGGTTATTAATGTAAAACTATACATTCTTTCAGCTCAGAATGTTTGATGCAAACAATGATGGAAAGTTAGAGCTTACTGAACTGGCCAGGTATGTCTTCTGTGTTTCTCACAACAAATACCATGTACCATAGTTGTTATGTAAGCAGTTAAATATTTTGACCTTTGTTTTTTTTCTCTCCAAAGACTACTCCCTGTACAGGAAAATTTTCTTATTAAATTTCAGGTATGAATATTCTCATTCTTAAGGTAACCTGCTACCATCATACATAAGTGGTGTCATTAATTCATTTGTTTTCCTTTTGGCATATAGGGTGTCAAAATGTGTGCAAAAGAATTCAATAAAGCCTTTGAGATGTATGATCAAGTAAGTCTTTAAAAAAACTTTATATTAGTTGCATAGTTTGAAGGCACTTGTCTTCTGAATTTGTGGAAAACTAACCATAATCTTCAAAATGAAAAATAAATATTTAATAAAATTAATGTTAATTTTCAGGATGGGAATGGATATATAGATGAAAATGAACTTGATGCACTACTGAAGGATCTCTGTGAAAAGAATAAAAAGGTAATCCTAGCAGGTTTTTTCCCCCTTACAGATTAGATTTAATTTAGTTTTTAAGGACACTTTAATCCACCCTACCAAGAAAAATACAGAACTGCTAAGTCATAATTCCTGAAGTCAAAGCACAACTAAAAATCTTTGCAGAAGTCATAGCCATGTAAATCCTGAACTAGTAGAGAGTTATGATTGTATAGCAACACTGTCAAATCTTGCTTCTGAGACATTAACTATTAGCAATCTAAAATATGGCTATAATATGGATAACATACAAATACGTGAACATTTGCAATGTGTTACTGAGAGATTGAGAAGCCCCTTTTGTTTTCTCATTTTCTGCCAGTTACCAGCATTGCTCATACTGGTAACTAAACAGGATTATAAAGCATTATCTATTCTTTAAATAGGAGTTAGACATTAACAACCTTGCAACGTACAAGAAAAACATCATGGCCTTGTCTGATGGAGGAAAGCTTTACCGAGCAGAACTGGCTCTTATTCTCTGTGCTGAAGAAAATTAGAACTCTTCTATCATGTCCACTTAACTAGTGATGTACTCTATCTACACAATAACTGTGCACTATAAGGGAGTAGGCTGTATTTTTAAACTGCATTTAGAAAATTAGCCAAGATGTGTGGCACATTCCTTTCAGTTTGTTTCTATACTGTTTGTAATGTACAGTTTTTGTAACAATAAGATTGACAAAGAGAATGTCTATGTTTGGGCCAGTCTGTATATTCAAAAAGAAACTAAAATATGTCCGGGTTGGATTTGGTTTTTGGGTTTGTTTGTGTTTTTTCTTTTATAAACACTGCTGGAAAACAAATTAAACCTGCTGACATTGCTGTGGCCATCATATCCTTTGACACTTGCAATATTTCTTGTTGAAATACATAACAAAGAGGTCTGCAGTTATCTTTTCCCATTACAACTAAATTTTGCTTTTCTTAATGCAAAACATCAGTTCAGATTAAATATGATCTAAGTCTGAAACAGAAAAGAGACATTCGCATGTCTGATTTCCAGAATTTAACAAGGTACAAAAGGAGTATTTCAGTTGTCAGACTACCCACTTACAGGTCTGTGCTCTCTGCAGTTTTTCAATTACTCGTCTCATTACAAACTCATAGCATATAGACAAAGCATTTATCTGGGATAGATCTCCACGCAGTAGTTGACGCAAATATAGTGTTTTCAATCTAGATGTTTAAGTTTACTGAATTTAAACATAGGCAATTCAGAAATAAATGCCTCTAATCTGTCTTGGAATCCTGACTAAACGACAGGTAGTATAGTTAATACACAGATTAACATATGATATTATAAGTGTACCTTTCATGACTATTGCTGTGTCAGAGAATATGACAATCCAATTTCTAAACTATTTTCACATTTTGCAGGTTATAATTCTAGTAAATTGCTGTTTTTACATCATATTCTGTGTAATCTCTAATTAAATTTAATATCCTAAGATTGTTGGCGTCTAGTTTGTCAATCTCCTGGATTTTTTTTTTCTGTAACATTATAGGACAAAACAATTTAAAAGAATGATGTGCCTCCTCGTATCTTACACTGAATTACTAATCTATAATAATAGTATTAAAATCAAACGCTAAACAAAGGAAAAGACTTTCTACCAATTTAGTAATCTAGTTTACATGGTGGACTCTGCTTTTTATTAGCTAGAGAGGTATTTTTAAAATGGGAACTATTCTATGGAAACAGCCCTGTCTTCCCGAGCCTTTGTTTTTCTGGTCTGGCTCCTTTTTTACTTTACACCAGTTCTATGGCAGACAACTCCATGAATGTCCAGGCCTTTGCTTCTGGAATGTTCTGGTGTAGAAAGGAAACAGGGCTGTCTGTTAAAGCAAATAAACCTATGTAGCATCCATGTACAACTGTTTCAGAAGCAATTCCAGGTTAACAGGTCAGCTGTCTACGACTTCTCCGATGCATTTCTGTGTCTTATTTAACAAGAAGCAGCAAATGCATTTTATCTGAAATGTGTCTCAAACAATGAGGCTCACATCCTCCAAGATTACAGTCACTGAACTCCCACCTTAATAAATCCTTGAATTCCTCAGGTGAACTCAGGCAACTAAATACCATTTCAGAAATGGCCTTAAGCTGTGAGTTCTCTCCAGTCTGAGCCTTGGAAAGTAAAAGAGTTGGTGGGATGGGATGGGATCTTGCTGAAAAAAAGCCACAAAAACTTAAAGTAAGATTAAGCTAGCTAGTTCTCACCACTCCATGCACAGTGATTTAATTTCTCACCTGCTTGTTCTCTTTTCTCTATGCAATGTGAAATACAGTTGTATTTGTTAAGTGAAGGAACAGTGAATCTGCATATAAGTACAATAAATGACTGATATTGTTCATACCATGCACTTGAAAACCTGGATTTTCCGTTAACATTTTAAAAGTGTAAAGAAAAAAAAAAAAAAACCACAAAAACTTGTATGTAAAAATATGATGGGATTGTCTGCTAAAATTGTTACAGTGGAAGTGTTTAAAGTGTTTTGACAAAAAGTCATCACAGAAACCGGAGCCTGTCTTCCTGAGTATGTGTAAAGTTACCTGTCACTGATCCTGTCCTGAAGCCACCATTCTACACTGCTGCTGCCTACTAGTTGGCTCTGCTGAGGAGCATGACACAGAAGGCAGGTCCCAGTCACCCACAAGCAGGATGTTTCCTGCAGTTATTTCTCATAAATAAAACTTGGACTAAAAGACAGCAATTCTAAATCCCAGTTCTAGCACAGGTGTCTGATATGCCAGTGCAAAGCAAAGTATAGAAAATATGGGTAAGTCAAAACTGCCGTAAAAACTCCAGGATTTAAAACCTCTAAAACACTTGTGGGCAGAACTCTTAAAAACTCTCAAGAGCTGGAGCAGAACAAGGCTTGGAAGAGTAAGAGAGGTGATGACAGAGAAGACTGCAATCTTCTTTCTTCTGACAGACATCTGGTGACCAAAAATAGAATTGAAAGTAAAATCATAGCACGCACAAAAATCAATTTCATGAGGTACTGCAGATACTACAGTCATATTCATGCTAACAGAGAAGCTGACTGGCACTTACTACCTGGGTTCCACTTTACTGAAGCTGTTAACCATTTTACTGTCTAAAAAGAGATATTTTATTAAAATAAACACTCAAACAAGGACCCAAGCTAACATTCAAAACTACTGTCCTACTCAGTGAGTGCCTGCTTCCAGATGTGCACAACACAGCCCATAAGTGCACCTTGAGGCTCGCCTGGCCCACTGGCAGCTGTGACATAAAGCCACTACCCATTATGGAGAGTATCACGCGAATTTTCACTGACCATTTAATCAGGATTGTACACAGCCCTTGAAGCGGGTGATATGGCTTTCACTCACTGCTGCAGTGTTGTACCCTGAACAACTCCTGTTGTAACCTTACAACTCCTTTACACACCTTTGAAAAGACTACCCACATAAACTTAAAGCAGCATATTCCATACGCAAATGTCAAATACAGATGAGGATGCTGACAGCCAGCAGCAGTGTTATGTAAAATTAATCTTGTTTCACTAGACGCACACATGCTCCACTTAAACTGGAGTTAAATCTTTGTTTCATTAGACATCAGCTTCTTCTGATTAAGTTCCATTCAGCATCTTGTGCATTTATACTAAGCCCTCATCATAATCATTGATCTAATCACTGGTGTGGAGGCATACTGGGACTCACACCTACTTGCTGTGTCTACGAGGAGGCTCAGAATCTGTATGTAAGCACCCAAATATATGTGGCCTGATTTTCTGAAGTGCTGAGTACCTCCAAATCTCTCTGAAATCAACTGAAGTTATTCTGCACCAATTAAAAGAAGGTGAATGCACCAAAATACCAAAGATCATTTTATTTTACTGTATATTAAGCTATCACAAAAAAGACTAGGGCTTTTACCTTGGTTAAAGAGGAGTTACGTGTTTAGCAGTTATAACACTAGCTGCTCCATGGAGTTAGACAAAGGTACAAGTTTCCTTCTAATTCAGTGTCTTTACTTACATGTTACCAGCACATGAAAAAAAGTAAAGATAAATGAGCAGTTCACGTGCCAATCAACTTGGAAGCAAGTATGGACAGGTGGAAACTCGCAGTCCCCTCAGTGTCATCATCTGGTTGTAAAGCAGATTCTTGCATTGGTAAGCAATAGCAATGTGCTCAACAGTGACTGAAATATTCAAAAGGAGGGAGGGAATTCACAGAAATAGAACCAAAGACTGACAGCAGTTCTAGTACCATAGTGAAAAGGCAATACTGATACTGACAACTGATCTCTTTCATCAAATGATTTTCATAACTTGCTTATAAGGTACTACTATAATACAATACCACTTTTATAGCACTGAATTATTCTAAGAAATTTTAAGACAGGTTCAAAGACAGTAAATTGTCATCTGAAATAAAAAGGGTAATTTCCAGATTAAATCAAGCAGACAAGATGTACTTCTCAGTTGAAAACAGACAACAAATCCTTCTTTATGAATGTTTCCAAGTTGAGTTCATAGAAGCGACACCACCTTTGACTGATGGGTCATGCAAAAGTAATTTAAAAAAAAGGTATTTAGATTCCGGCAAAGTTTTCCATGTGATCCATTAAAATCAAACTGTCTCTGCAACCCATCATCTTTTCAGACCAATTTCTCCACTTTATTATCCCTTCTTTCATCTCCATAAAATTATTATGCAGCACAGCAATATCTTTCTCACACTCCCCTTTATACCATAGCTTGCTGGCAATCTGAGGTAGGGTCAGAGGTAACCAGTTTAGGACAAATTATGTCAGCGAAGAACAGCGTGCTTAATGTGCATACTGTCTCTTACCCATTTTTGCTATGTTTGGAATAAAGCAGCTGTGATGACCATGCTTTATGTCGATAAGCATGCAAGATACACAGCTTTGAAACATGCTTATAGATTGGGCACCTCTTGGGAACTGGGGATATTTCATGCTGCTTTCAGGACAGTCTCATCCCTATGGGCATCTAGAACAGGTTCCAAGCCAAACCATATTACTGCTATAAAGGTACTTTCTCTTGTCCTTTTCCTGAGTTCAGATGCTATGTGTTGCCGCTTTAGTAACAATTGAATAGCACTTGAGATGCTCAAGATTTATCTCTTCGTAGAAATATTCCTTTACTGTCCCTAACAAGTGTAACAACTATAGAATAGTTCTTAATCCAAACCAGATTATTTCATTCTCCTGCAAAGTGGAGCTACATCAAAGTTAAGTTTTTTCCTTAATTAAATCTATACATTTTATAAACTATCCAGTAGGATATAACCCTTTAAAACATGATATGCATATGCATTTCTAAACCCTGCACCAACACACTGTGTGTCTTGTGAAGACAGGGTGTTCTGAATCTGAAAACAACTACCTTGCAGAGTTTGAAATGGATGCCATTGGTACAGGCAAGATACTCTATTCTTATTATAGATACTCATTAAACTGTGCTTTTTGGTTCTGTCACTGAACCAGAATGCTCTACATTTACAAATGTTCTGTTGCCACTTTACAACTAATAATTCATTTAAGCTACAGTGAACAGGTAGAAGATGTTTTTGGAAGCAACACCTGTTTCTGCAAGTGATAAATGTTCTGGTTTTGAATGAATATCCAGGATCTATTTGCAAGACAGGCTTTAAGTAGCCTCCCTTTGATATTCTCACCTTATAAAACAAAGCAAAAATGCCACTGTTGCAGGGGACATTCCAGTAACTGATGGTTCAGAAAAAAGTTTTGGTCCCTGAAAAATTCAGTGTTAATTCAACTGAGTTCCTCCTAGATGCAAAGTTGGCCTGAATGATGAGCAAAGCAATGAAGGAAAGCCTTTAACATTATTTTTTTTAATCTTTTTATGTCAAGAAGCAGTATTAAACTGCAAAGCACTTGAAATTCTTTACATACTTTTGAACAGGGACACATTGCCTTTTGTTGTGGAAAAGAAGCATTTCTGAATGGAGCTCTTAAGTTTACTTTCTAAACAAAAAACATACTTAGGGAAAGTAATCCTTTAGTGGTGGTTGAGCAAAAGCATAGTGGGTCTGTGTGTTTAGTCACATCATGGATTTCTGGTATTTATTATGGCAGTAGGCATTACATCTAAGCACTGCAGTACCTACCGCTGAAAAACTGCAAAAAAATTACAGTAACAACTATGTCCATGCTTGTATGTGTGGAGGATCTGGAGCTCAGGTTAAACAGTTAAAAAACCAAGGCATGGATTTCAGGCTGCTAATTTCTTTGAAGAATTCCATCCATTGTTTCAAACAGGGGGGAAACAACTAGCATCTCCATAATCTGGAAAACGTAATACTACTAAAAGAGGGACAGCAAAAAACTTGTTTGGGTGTTTATTTTGGGGTTTTATTTATATTACCTGCATATTTGGGGTGGATAAACTAACTAGATTGAGAGGTAATGCCATCAAAAAACTTACTTACAACCAGACCATGAATGCAAATGAAACCTAGGGATTTCTGTAAATCTCAACCAACCAATAACGTTTCAACACTTTCAGTCCAGATTTACTCGTCTTAAGTAAACCATTTCATGGAGAGACTCCCCTACTCACACACACATACTAAGAGCAAATGATTTTTAGTTTCTCATTTTCAAGAACATTAACTTAATCATTACAGAGTGAGCTCCTTGGAAAGGTATTGCTAGTCCTTAAATGTCATTTTTAAAGTTCAGCATAAGATAATGAACAGACTGAAAATGTCAGCAAAAGATGAGACCCAAGATGACCACATATTTCAAGATTTTGTCACCACAGGAGTTATACCCTATCTCAAATGTTGCTAGTTGCAAGTTTAAGACTTCTTACAGAGGTGTGAGGATTAAGACTTAACTAAATGTAATTGTTAGTCTGGGGAAAAAAAAGCCTAGTAAATTATAATATTCCTGAAATGCTACTGGAATTACAGTATTGAGACACCTGCTACCTCCGAGAAACAAATAATGCTCTGAAATATGAAAAAAACCCAACAACTAAACCATACAAAACTATGTTTTGTAACACAGTTACAAAAAACTGAAACTATGTCATGGCTTTACATGACATACTTGAAACCAATAAAATTTCAGTGAAAAATTGTTGTTTGCTATTGGCAACAGATTATAGATGGCAAAAATAAACATATCCAAAACATGTCAATTTCAAAATATTTTATTGAAATTTGCATACAAAAATTTTCGAAGGCTATTCCTCAATTAATTCTAAATATTTATGAAAAAGCAGCTGTTAATTTCCAAAGATCTCCACCATAAATTTACATGCTTCAAGAGCTTTTTGCTTTTCTAATCATTGCTTCCATCATATCCCACTGCTCCTTGGTAACCTAATAAAAGAAAAAAGCATTTTACTGGAATTCCATAAAACAATTATACATCTAATTTTTGTTTCAATAAGAAAGGAATTAATACCATCTTCAAATCATTGAATTCTCCTGCCAGAGAAACATATTCTCCACCATCCATTCTTATAACCTAGAGAAAGCATAAGCAGTGTATTTAATAGTAGTGGGGTTTCTACAGCATTTCCTTGTTATGAACTATTTAAGTTGATTTTTATTGATTTGGATCAGAAAAAGTCATGCTTAAAATAATGTAATTCAATCACTTTTAGAAGTTCTTTTTAAAGGCACTAACTACCATGCATTACAATTAAAATGTTAATAATGCTTGTAAAGAATTTCAGAGTAACAGTTTGTTTCATTTCTGAAACCAGGGCTTTATAGAAAGTATCAGCAAAACTCAATCCATCATCAGGTTAACAGTGTAAACAAGATCAACCCAAACTCACTGCTCCATTAACCCAGCTTGCATAGTCACTGCAGAAATAGGCAGCAAGATTTGCAATTTCTTCTACAGTTCCCAGACGACCACAGGGAATCCTCTCAATCATTTTCTTCTCAAATGTGCCTGTTGGGTCAAGACGGCTAAAAGCACCCTGAGAATTGAGAGAAACATTATGGGAGCAAAGTTATAACTACATCAGAAATTAAAATCCAACAGATATTTGACTGCATGTAAACAATATGTCAGTAAACTGTCTACACCCTCTTTGTCAGTAGGATGAAAAAGAAGGAAACAAAACAATTCATCCCTCTTGCACTGATACACACCTCCTGAGGATGATAAGCTAGAATTTAACATACTTGGGACAGTCACCCACAATCTATGAAAACCAAAAGGGGTTAATAACCTTTGCTTCCCAGTCAGCCCCAATACACATCTGAGGGTACAAGCAGCCCCTAAGGCAGAAAGCCTTGATTTTGCAAATGCTGTTTTAAGTAAGGCTGGTCTGCCTTTTTATGCTATTTTAACTTGGAACCAATGCAACAAATGCAGTACTTTATTAAGAACACAGAGTATCTCCAGTGGGATATACACTATTAGTTTAAATCACAAACATTACCAGGAGGTAGCAATACTGACCCTTAAAGCAGTTAACTTGCTGAAAATTAAGAAAACCTATAAATTAAAGTGATCTTGTCACAGGATATAGTGGATACCAAATGTTACGTGGATTCAAAAAAGAACAGGACAAATTCATGGAAGGAAAGAACCCATCGAGATGATTATAAAATGAAGATATACCACGTGTATCAAACTCCCTGAAGAGAAAGGAGAAATGTCACTTAATGTTCTTCTTCTAGCCTAAAAATCTACCATGTGAAAGGCCTGGAAGACTTTTGGTCTGATAGTGTAATGTTATTCCAACATTCTCACAATCCTGCTGGTACTGCCACTTATCTTTCTTCACAGGCAAAAAAAGTAAAACTGAGTTGTCCAGTGTTAACATCGAATACTGACAGGAGGAAAAAAAAATTAAAAAAAAGCAAGCAACCCTGCACCCCTACCCCCAAAACAACAGCAAAAACAATTGTGACACATTTTACAGGTAGCAGTAATACCATTATTAGCTGTTACTGCTCATAATTGTAATACTTTGGCTCAAAGCATCTTCCTTTCTCCTCTCGAAGGACTGCTTTCTTTTTAATTCCTGTTCCAGCTGGTCTGCATTACTTCCTTCAAACCCTTCAGGCCTCCTTTTCACTCATAACAATGCTTCACATTTCCTTGCTGACTAAGTTTTTCTCTTTCTAGTTTTGTGTTTTCCAACAAAACTAGTGAGATTCGGTTCTCATATACCTAAAAAAGATTCTGACATTTTGGAATCGACAAGATGTTTTGTTTAAAAATAGGAGTTCAGCCAGAAATAGGCACTCTTACTCCACCAAGTATAAGTTGACAAACTATGTATGTGCAGTTGATAAGAATCAAATTAGGTATTTCAATATTTAATCTCTTTCAAACCCTAAAAAAGGGTTTGTTTATATTAGTGCAGTAAAGGGGCAGTAGCAGGCTTCACAAGTTCCAGAAATTCTGTTTAACAAAAGGACTGGGATGCAGTGTGTTCAATATTCCAGCACAGTCTTAAATACCAAAGAAATCATACTTTAACAGTTAAGGAAAAGGTTAGACTATTTTAAAGTTAACTACAAAGCAGAAAGTGTACTAGAAAGAATATTCAAGGCTGTGTTTCACTTCATGCTATGTACCTTTGTTTTTATTGGACCTGGTTGAATCACATTGAATCTCATGCCATATTTACCCCATTCAGCTGCAAGAGACCTAAAAATGCATTAACAGAATGCATCAATATTTTAAACACAGTACTTTAATAATGCTATTTAGAAAAAAAATATATTTTAAACTGAATCAAATGTGTAAATACTACAGTTTTCCTGAAACAGGCATTCCTACTTAAGGTTAAGGTTTTATGTTACTATTAACATTTCAAAGAAGAAAAAGATCACATTCACAAACAGAGGAGTATTGATTTAATAGATGCATTGTAGACAAAGCGACATGAAAGAGCAATTCTTCCCTCACAAATCATACAGATGATTTTGGCACCTAAACTCCTTGAAAAGCAACTGTTAAGCCAGCATCTTTCTCTGGTAATTTAGACTATCCCACATGGTATTCAACATAGCTCTCAGATGTTTTGAAACAATCCAAATCAGAGGTTACATTCTAAAATGAGACCAGCAGAATAATCCTGCTTTATGGCAACATTTTCTCTGCATAAGCAGTACTTCAGATAGATCTACTACAGTGAATGAATTAACTGGGTCATAAAGTCTTTGAGAAGTACACACTTCAGTTATAGCTCCACAGACACAAATCAAGATTATCACTCATTCCCTCATGTTTTTCTGGACAAAGAATTTTAGTTAATAAAAGGCTGCCAAACTGTTCAAATCTTTCTGTCAAAGCGCAGAGGAGGATCTGCTCACTGTGAAGGAATGCCATGTACTTAGTAACAATAGAAATCCTTTTGTTTGCTGATAAACATGGACACATCACATGATACTCTTCTTGAATTAAATATGGCCACAGACATTAATTTAAAATAGTGAAAGGTAATACATTTCTTTATGAAACTAGAAAGGTGAAGCAACAGTATACTCCCCCCAAATACAACCACATCTTTTCCTGAGACAAAAGGGAAGTGGAAGGCACTATAGACCTCAAACAGTTCCCCTAATGACTATCTTTAAGTTCTAGTTCGCCTACAGCAATGCAACAGAATCTGATTATCAAAACTGTAATTGAAACTTTAGAACTTGCTATTACCAAAAGAAGTAATTCCACTTGCCCTTACCTTGCCCTCGTCAGAAAAATCATCCACTCATCCTTGTGATAAAAATCATCATAATAATAGCAGTTAATACTTCCTTCTGTAAGAAGCTGTCAGCATACTATTTTCTTGCCAGGATACTGGAGACTGGAAGGTTCTCTTATGATACAATGGAATAGGAGAACTACACCGACTAGCTTTGTTTTTACAGACCAATTATCCTATGTCAAGGACGTGAAAAGCAGAACACGCATTTTGCTATATTACTCACTTGCTCATTGCTTCTACACCAGCTTTGGCAGAGGCGCTCGGCAACACAAATCCTGAACCACTCTCTGCATAAATTGTTGTAATAGCCAGAAATGCCGCTCCTGCAATTTTCAACACACATTTAAAAAAACCCACACCATACAGACAAAAAATACACAAAAATCGAATTCTGAACTTAAAGTAAAAGCAACCTCAGTGGTACAGAAATTTGCAGCTCAAATGCCAGGGATGACATTTCACTCTGGGTTGTAAAAAGGCACTTTAAAATTCTGGTCTTGGAAGCTTTGCTTTCAAGTCTTTTTATTTCAGTTCTCTCGTTTACAACAACATTAAGAGCTGTTCCTTGTAAGTGTAAATAGCTACTGATCAGGCTCCAAAGGTCTATATCCTCAGACTTCTGATGATGAATTTACATGTATACATCAGTCTAACTGGAGTGAAGACCTAAGATGTTAGTGCCTTTTTAGAAGCTGCCCTAGTCTAGTAGTCACTAAACCAGTAATTTGCCCCAATTTCATCAATATCTGGTTGGAAAGAGATAAAAAAAAATAATCAACATTAACAATTAGGTTTGGCATAACCTTAAAATGACACAGTTTAGGGCCTGAGTAAAGTATACGCAGAGGAAAAAAAATATTTCAGAAGCTTTTTCTGCAGAAGAGCTTATGACAAAACTAACCTGTGTAACTTTTTCTTATTATTATCACAACAAACTGCATTAGAAAATGACCACTTTCTTTTATATGTTATATTTTATAATGTTTTTGCTAAATCTCTTATAGAGACTGCAACTGCTTATTTAATCTTTTATGGAAGCCTATAAATTCTATTTGTCTGATCAATGACTATCATGAACTCACTTTTACAGGGAAATTGGAGGAGAAGGGATGACAATTCATTACTTACGCCACAGTAACTAAAATAGCTGCTCTACTTACCGTATTTTAAAAATAATTTAATTAGAAGAGCTACTCAAGGGATATTTCTGAAACAATATACGTTACTGATAGAATGCATGTGATGAAGTGGAGACTTGGTTAAAATATTACAGTAATGTTACACAAGAGAAACTAAAGAGAACCATAAACAAGCACGGACAGAAATGTCAGCAGATATCCAGAGACCATGGGCCCTATTTATAAAAAGTAGGCCACAGCAAGCACCTACAAACAGAAAAATCAACATAGGGAAAAAACACAGAACAGCTCTGAAGCTACCTAGTGTTGATTGTTAATTATACATTTTGCAGAATTAAACCACTGAAAGTTGAAAATATGGGTTAAATAGAAGTGAGTTGGGTGAACCTAACACAGAGGGAAGAATGACAATTTACAGCTCTGAAGTTAGTACTCTCCAGTTCACATTCAATTTTATTTCTAAAGCTTATATTAATGAAATGGACCGTATGTAACCAATTAACTCCCCTCATTCTGTAAAACTTCAGTGCATAAATAATGCACTAGCAAATTACAAATCCCTTTCAAATACCAGTACAAACATAAGAGCCTAAGAGCAGAGCAGTTTATTTACTAAATTAGGTTTAACATAGGTCACACTGTAGACCTAAAGGACATGCCAGTGTTTTAGTAACTGTCAGATGTCCAGCATCCTCACAGACTGTTATAAAATACCTGCATGGGGTAACATCACTTCAGAAACTAAGAACTCTACTCAAACTTAAAAAAGCAAGCACATAAAAATAAAATGAAGGTAGAAAATGAATGGACTAACAGGTACACTTGATTTACTTACAAAAACATGTCTTAAAGAAAACCTTAAATAAGCAGTCTTACTTACAGAATCCCCTAGAAAGAAGGCATGCAAACAACAGCAAAAGAAATTCATGTGTTTTGGAAGCTTAGAAGTGAAAGGAAGAGAGACTGGAAAGGAAGGTGAACAACATCTGAACTTTGCCAAATTTGAGGGTGGAAACAAGGAAAGTAGTTTTTCATTCAACAGCAGCAAAGACATGGGTGTTTTCAAAGCCGTATTCCACATTACTACAGAGACACTACACGCACCAGGAAGGCCATAAAGCAAACTGTTACAACAGTCTGCTATAATGATACAAAGTCAGAGTTGGGGATGGAGTTTTAGTGTAGGAATATTTTAGCACTAGAATGGTGGAAATAATTTTTTCATGTGCTGCTAAAACATACGTGGGAAATACCTTGTCAACTGACCAAAACTGTTACAGACTCACTGAAACAACATTAACTTTATATTGTTATAATTAAATAGCACGAACCCACTGAGCACATTTTGGAGTAGAGCTTTTAAGAAATTCAACCAATGCGAGGTATTAGAAATACAATGCTGAGAAATACAAAAGGATTATTTCAGCACAGTATCTGTACCTAGAAAACAGGATTCATAAGTGAAGGCACATGGAAAACCATAATAAACCTCACTGCTTTTAAATGTTATTTAAGATTATGTAATTCTGATCAAAAAAATAAACCCAATGTTTTTCAATTCATAAGATAATATGAAATGAAAACTATTACTAATATATAATGTATGACATAAAGAAGGGCATATATTAGTTTTCCCTCAAAGACAATCTGGTTAAGTAAACCTTTGACTAAATAGTATATCAAAGAACTATCACAGTTTTATGGTGAAGCTAAAACACTGGATTAAACTCCTTGGTAGTCTAGAACTAGGAATCATACCTGTGAAAATAAAAGCTAATACTGATTTCAAATTTGAAATTCTTTTTCAAAGGTAGCATTCTATCTCAAAGGTAATATTCTCTAGTGCTATTAGTCAAATACCACAGCTGTGAAATTTATTTAAGCATAGGAGAAAAATGTGAAGTGACATCCTGATTCGCTGCTCATTTAAATAAATGCCACATGCTCAGTTGCTCAATAAAACCAACACAGATATAGAAGACTCAAGAGAAGTAATATCATATATTTTAAATAAAGCCTTATTTTTCAAATTTTAAAAAGTTTACAACTAGTACGAACTCTACAATCAGATTTTTATTCAATTTCATGGCTTCCAGGTTCAATTTTAAGGGCAAATTCTAGAGTGAAGTGATTGCTAGCCAGTTTTTATGAGTGATACTTAAGGTGTGGCTTTACTATAAATTAAGTTTCCGCATGATATTAAAAATTGTGTTTAAAACTCTTAAAATATATAATAAGGCAAGGAATAATACTGCATAATAGGATGTGCTTACTTAGCATTTAAGATACCTTTCTGTACTTTAATGAGCTCCTTTCCAACTTCCAGAGTTACAAAAGCAGTACCATTAAGCACAATATCAGTTATTGTTCTCCATGCATTAGCAGAAAGCCGCTCAGAAGGGGAAATAAAGTTTCCAGCTGCATTGTTTATCACAACCTGAAACAATGAAGGAAAACCTAAGAGTTACCTAGAAATAATTTTCCCTGAGAGAAAAGCAAAGGAGGAACTTCTTAGGGCTTCCAGCTGGACAAGTTAAAATGGCCCCACCAAATGGGGGGGGGGGGGAGGGAAGGGAGAGAGAGAGGAGGAAGGGAAGAATAATTAATAATAAATTTTAAAATATGTAGCATGTATATATAT